>VCJH01000467.1:6548-17799 GCA_024140565.1 Backusella australiensis | reverse complement strand
AAAATGTATCATGCAAAAAGCTTATGTTATTTTAGATGGACAAAGCGCTTTAAGCCCAAAAGGGGCTGGGTAAAATTAAATTTATTCATTTTCAAGTCCGCTTAAGACTGAGGACTCGAGTCGGCGACTCAGCCAATTCCAACAGAGATAATTTAAAATTATTTTTGGATACAAAACACAAAAATCCTTGTTCCTTTAATTCTTTTATTATTTTATTATTTTAAAACATGAGTATATTTCGAAGAAGACCCGACCTGGCCGATGTACAGCTACCGGAAAGAGATGCAATCATATTGGATAAATATACACGTAGGATGAAGAGATTTGAGGAAATGATCAAAGTGTGTTGTTGTTGGGTTGGATACGATCTACTATTAGGTATTGTGATGAACTCTCTTTCGATTTTGTATCGTCATCATAACTAATAATATTATAAAGAACTTATACCAATATTTGGTAAAGTCATATCGTTGATGTTTGCCATGTCCATGTATAAACTGGCTTGCCAGGCAGATCTTCCCCGATCAATAAGAAAAAGGATGTTGTATCATATCAGCGTTGATTTCTTGGTAAGGCTCAACTGTAAGAGTAATGTGATTGGAGGAAACAACCATTTAATAATAATAAAATAAAAATAAATGACAATAGCTTGGGCTTATACCCATTTTGGGCATCTTGCTGAATATGCTATACCGCGCTCATAGTAAAAATACGAGAATATTAAAACAGTTTTTGTATGAGAGAGCAAGAAATGGATCAGCAGAGGCAGAGACAAAGGCGTTGCATATTATAAAAGCGGAAAAGCAGCCTTTAACAAAACCGACCAGCGAAATGATTATGGAACCACAATAAAAATATTTATAGTAACATACAAAAAAAAATAAAGCTCCCCCCCCCCTTATTTTTATTTTTATTTTTATTTTTTTTCTTCTCTCTTACTTTTACTTTTTCTGGTCTCTTTTGTTTGTTTAACACTATAAGACTGCGATGAAAGGTAAATATCGGCTGTTGCTATTCGATGCAAATAAACAGCTAGATAACTAGAAAACTAACCACCAAAACTCTTTTCAAAAGCTGCAAACACAGAAAACGAAGCAACTCCTGCTGGAGCACTTGCACCAAAAGCTGAAATAGCTGAAAATACACTAGTCACGGAACCCAGTAACCATAGCGACAACAATAACGCCATAAATAACAATAGCAACAACGACCCTAAAACTGAGAGCAACCAAAACAAGCTAACACCAGCGCCACAAGCAACAGTAGAAGATAACACTACTGTAACTCCTACTCCTGCTGCTACTGCCGCTACCACCACTGCTGCTTCTGCAGCATCTACCGAGATGCTGCCTTACAAGCCTATACCAGATGCCTTACTCTTTGAAATGAAGCATCGAAAAGATAAATTAAGAAGCCTGGATGAGGAACTAAATTACTATAGGCGCGCTAACGCCGAGCTTGTCGAACAGAAGCGAGTCATGGAGGAGCGAAAGGCACTGCGCCAAAAAGACCAAAAGCAGTTGCTTGATAACTACAATGAGCATATTCGCTCCAGACGAGCCACCGATGACGACACAAACAGCATTCGTAATAAATTAAAGAATCTCAAGATGATGATTCATGACTTGAGTGCCGAGCTCGTCAAGCACTGTGACCAAGTAACCGCAACAAAGGCCATCAGTTCCTTTTGGGTCAACTTGAACGACCCGATTTCAAAGCTGGGAACCCCACTTCCGAGCAATCGAATTATGATGCTGACCGAAAAGTTCCTCATGGACGTGCTTGTACAAAATATGAACTACAACTCTTTTACAGGCTTAAAGATATCGCAGCCGTACAGTCACCTTCACGTCTGGTTTGACAAATACGACTCTGGTTTTTGCACCCGTCTTAGACAGGAAATCGCAAAGGTTGTTGTACAAAACAACACGCCCAACTCGGACATTCAGGCAGAGATAAACAAGTTAAATAAGCGCATGTACGCATCGCTTTATAGCTCTCTACTCAAGGCGTATCCCTTTATCGAGGCACACGATAGCAAGGAGCAGGATCCGAAGAAGCAGTATCAGGGAAAGATCAAATCGATGGTGGGGTTGGCTTCGGACATTGGTTATGCAGTACGCGGTCAGGAAGTCGAGATTGCCGCTGCTGCTGTAGGCGAAGGATCGGAATATCTTGATATGAAAACAATGGTGGATGAAGACGGTCAGACATCTGGTGTCATTCAGTTCTGTGTCTGTCCTCCTTTCATCATGTATGGTAGTCGTACAGAGGTCTTGGAGAAGGCTAGAGTGCTTTGTAGTCCTTTACCAACTAAATAAGCTCAAAGATATACCAAAAAACAAAAACAAAAAGATGATAATAAACAATACATATTCGTTGTGTATATGTGCATTCATACATACATATATAGATGTATTCAAATAAACCACTTTCTCTCTTTTATATATATAAATATTCTTTATTACAACAAATTCTATAATTATTTTCTACTTCTTTCACCAGAGCCAAAGAACTTTCTAATTGACCCTTTATACTCGAATGGTAAAAAGGGTGGTTCTCGAACTTGAAAAACTTTACTTGCCTCGACGTCCTTGGGCAACCAAATCCGAAAAGCTGCATGATTAAACACACCTGCTAATGTAACCCAACCAACACCCGCAAAACTAAAATCAGCAGATCCATGAGAACGATGCTCTCCACTCACTTTAACTACGCCAGGAATAGGCTCCAAGGAATCCAGGCGTAAGATGGATTCATCCTTGATCTGTCTATTCGGGTTTTCGGTTGCTTCAAATGCTTCAGCTGCGGGTAATTTTGCCGTTTTCGTCATGTGTGGCGCTAAAGGACTAAATAATGTTACGAGGACAGGTTGATCCGACTCCAATAGATCCACTCGAATAAGCGGCTTAAGTATCAAGGATTTCCCTGGTTCGAGCTTATATGTGACTGGATTCATTTCCTTTTGATTGACAACCTTTTTCTGTTCGTTATATCCAAGCTGATGTATTAACTGTTGGTCATTAATAACGCCTGGTGTGTCAATCAAGAAGTGGTCACGACTGACAAATCGCTTCTTCTTCCAACTCTCCTCTCTTTCCTCCAGTCCATGGTCTACCATACCAAGAGCGTGTAAAGGGATTTTGATGGTTCCCATTGTCGTACCTGGAACAGGCGAGCTTGTTATTTTGTATTTTGCCTTGAGCTCTGTCTTGAGCTTCCGTCCTTCCAAGTCCAAAGTACCTCGGATTTGTGACATGAGCCTATTGACTAGAGCCGATTTACCCACATTGGTGCATCCCACCAAATAAATATCATCGGTAGGGCGTCTCTCGTCATTAATTCTTCTCATTAGCGTTGGCACACCCCATCCCTTTTTGGCGCTGATCAATGATACGGATACAATCTGATTTGTTGGAATACCCTGACGCTTCAAGTGCTGCGTAATCCAATCCTTGATGCGCTGTTCATGTTTTCTTGCGGAAGAAGGTAGTACGTCCATCTTGTTTGCTGCGACCATAATACGCGCCCCCGGATTTTCTGAAAATAATCGAGGCAATTGGCCCAGTGAACCAGGCAAATCGGTCACATCAATCACTGCTACAGTTAAAGGGTCTGTCTTTGTTTTTAAAAAGTCTAGGGAACCATATTGCTGCGTTGCTCTTAAAAACTCGGGTGTCGACGTCGTTGTCGGCTTATTGTGATGATCTAGCATATAGCACCTTTGACATACCTCACGTGCTACCTTGGGTTCCTTTGCCCCTGCTACTTGTACTTGATCTTGTGTTTTGTCATCGATCTCACCTTCAATCATGGAACGGATCTCGGGATCCAAGTTTGCCACTAGTTGTTTATACTCTTCATCGCTCATGTTTTTCCTGGTTTCTTTCTTTGATTTTCCCTCAAGAGATTGCTTACGGTCAGTAACATAGTACCCGGGTTTACTATTGTCCTCAGTTTGGAAGGGCGCACCACAGCCAGGACAATCGCCTGTTGGAATAGAAGCCAAAAAGCGTTTATGTATGCCATACGACCCTTGTAATCGGGAGCCTACTAATGGCGAGCCACAGATCTTTGCTGGGATCGGGAGTCTAGTGGCAGCAATAGCCGGAGGTAGTGTTTTATAGTTAAACAAGAGACGCAGTGCGGATAATCTATACATATTATTTCAATATAATGAGTGATTATTAAAATAGTAAGGATGGCTCAATTTTACATGAATTTTTGGTGACCTGCCAGAAAATAGTCAATCAAGTCACGAAAATTGCTCAATTAATTTTTATCAGGGTGGCATTAAATGGCCGTTAATATCGACCAATAAGAACTCCATGATAAAATCGAAAGAGTTCACGGTATAATGCTACCGGCTCGGTTCTATTATAACTAGACGCACAATTAAATTCATACAAGTCATACCATGGTTTCTTTGGCTTGAATAAAGCTTGGTATCCTTTTTTCAGCAAGATAAATATCCTTTGTTTGGCTTTGTACTTTTTGTTCTGTTTCTTCTTAAAAAAAACTGTTCTCGTTGACTAGATTTTTCTGGTCCTAATTAAATATTATATCATATTGCTTAATATTAGCATTACCACCGTCGTAAATTCTATTATTAAGAGCAGATAGTAGTTTGTCAAATGTATCAATTCCCGTAGCTCGTGGTCTAAGCAAAGTATCATGCGATCGTGGCTCAGTTTGACTTTATAATATATCGTTTTAAGAGAAAATGAACGAAAAGAAATTTTGTATTTTTTAACCAGCTCAATCATTTGAAAGAAAAAGTAAAAATTTGACCGCCGAAATGATTGTGGGTAAATAAGCACCAAACCATTTCAAATATGATTGTAATTTTCAATTTTCAATTTTTCATTAAGATATTTACAGAATGTTAAATCTTAGTACATTTTGCGATGTTTTCATCATTTTTTTATATATATATACAATAGTAAAAGTAATATACCAATAAATAGATTGATATGCACTAGGTTTTCTGTTTCTTTAAGATACTATATGATAGAACAGATGCATGAGCGATATGTCTGAACTTAAAAATGCTGATAGCTTTATTTTTTTTTCTGCACTCTCAAACACTTCATCTGTTAATCAGTTCCAACACTACATGCCAGTGTATTTTTATTCCTTAAAAGAAAGAGAAAGGATGCTTTTGCTCATTCCATCCTTATCAAGTTCCTGTAATTTGTTTCTCTGAAAAATACCATGTAATGTTGTCATAGTTTCAATTTTCCCACGAAGATTTCCGTAAATGGCAAATCATGGGTTTTTTCACACGGTCAAAAGATATAACATCTCCCAAACCCCCTATCTCCTTTTTCTTCGCTCTTTTTCTTTACGTTTACTATTTTTATTTGTTTATACATATTTCTTTTAATAAAATAACATAAAAAATTAAAGTAGAGATAAAGATGATTAGATTATTTCGTTCAGTCACGTATTTGAACCAAACTTTGAGAGTTGCATCAAATTACAATAAAAGGGCGTTTGGTACTTCTATTAGGGTAACGATAACACTTTTCTTTTGTATATATTTGTCTATCATTATTAATAATACAAATACGCATTTTTTTCTAAAAAAAAATAGAACTTGAGTGCTTCTGCTCTGGAATCAAAAAATAACGAAGTCTCAAATACCAGAAGCCCTACAAACCCTGATAAATTTACTAGCGATTTAAAATTCATCCAACAAGCTTCAGAGACTCTTAGCTCTTATCGTGTAATGGATCACACTGGCACTGTATTAAAGAAGGAAAATGACCCTAATTTGCCAAAGGAAGAGGTCGTTAACTGCTATAAGAAAATACTGCTTTTGCATACAATGGATGGTATACTTTATGATGCTCAAAGACAAGGCCGTATCAGCTTCTACATGACCCACTATGGTGAAGAGGCCATGATTGGCAGTGCTGCAGCATTAACACCAGATGACGTGATTTTTGGCCAGGTACTTCAATGATAGTGTTCAAAGTATGAATTGTTTCATTCATCCATATTCATTTTTTTTACACGTAATTAGTACCGTGAAGCATTCATGTTATTATACCGTGGTTTTACTGTCGATGATGTGGTTAATCAATGTTTTTCAAACGACTTGGATGTCGGAAAAGGACGTCAAATGCCGATCCATTACGGTTCAAAGAAATTGAACTTCCAAACCATTTCATCTCCACTTGGTACCCAAATTCCTCAAGCTTCTGGTGCCGCTTATGCACAAAAATTATCAGGTTCAAAGACATGCACTATATGTTTCTTTGGTGAAGGTGCTGCTTCAGAAGGTGACTTCCATGCCGGCCTGAACATGGCAGCCACTTTGAAATGCCCGGTTATCTTCTTTTGGTAAGTGTATATATATGGTCAAAATTGAAATACTGTGAATGAGCATGTATCTTACTCTTTAAAAAAACATTACAAAATAGTCGTAACAATGGCTTTGCTATTTCTACACCTGCTTCCGAGCAATTTGTTGGTGATGGTATTGCCAGCCGTGGTATTGGGTATGGTATCGAAACTATTCGGGTTGATGGTAACGACATTTGGGCCATTTACAATGCAACAAGGGCTGCCAGACAAATTGCAGTTGACGAAAATCGACCTGTCTTGATCGAAGCAATGACATATCGTATTGGTCATCATAGTACATCTGACGATTCGACCAAGTATCGTGATCGTAAAGAAGTGGAGGAAAGAGCCCAGTTTGATAATCCTATTACAAGATTAAGAAGATACATGGAATCAAAGGGCTATTGGGACGCCGAGCAGGAAGATGCCTACAGAAAGCAAGCTAGAAAAGATATTTTGAAGAGCTTTTCTGCTGCTGAAAAGAGAAAGAAGCCAGCCGTTAAGTATCTCTTTACAGATGTTTATGATGAATTGACACCAAACCTAATTAGACAAGAAAAGGAACTCGAGGAGCTCATTAAAAAATACCCAGAATATTATAATACCGATGATTATGTATCATCTTAAAATATGACATAATAATAAAGGGCAAGATCACAATCCTATACTTTAAAATGTATTTTATTAAAGCCTCTGCTTCCTTATAATTAAGGGTTTACCGAGAGAGATGATTAGTCATATTCAAAAAAGGAAAATTAATGTTTTTAAATGATTCAAGATAAAGACACCATATCTACAAAGTCTAGTAAGACTTTGATTTATTATACTTGGATGTTATTATAAAGGATTACGTTTTAGGCAAAACAATAACATTTCGTTTTCGTATACACTGTTTATTTCAAGAAAATGAGAAAAAATTACAAATTGATGAGAAAATATTTCAAATAAATGAGAAAAACCAGGGGAATAATTGAGAAAAGAGAAATATATCATGTATAAAGAGTATATTTCAGACAGTGAGCAAATAAAGAGATAGGTAGCCATGTAGCAAGGTCCATAAAGTCATATTACACACCAATGAGGGATAGCATGATATAAAGCAACAGAGTAACGTACCAATATGACAGAGTTTACTGCCACAACGTCTGGCTCGCCAGACATACTATATTCCATTATTTTAGTACCATGCCTTGGGTTAATACCAATCTCTTCATCTCTCTTAACCCCTTTTTTTTCTATCAACCTTTTCTCAATAATTTGAAAATGTTTCTCAACAATTTGAAAATCTTTTCTCATTAATTTGAAATTTGTTCTCATTTTCTTGAAAAAGACAATACATCAACATGGTTATATTTTTGGAACAAACAAAATGAATATCCTCAGAGTATCAAACTCTAAGCTACCATTACACTTTTTATTTATGATCTGTTGGAAAGATTCATGACAAATGGGGAATTATATATACAGTTATCAGAGTTATGATAATGGATCAATACATGAAAAAATAATTTTAAAAAGAAATTCTCTTTAATCCAAAGACCAGGTAATGTCAGCTTCACCAATAGACTCATCACCAACAACTTTCTTAAAGAGCATAGGTGTAAGGTCAAGGGATCCTTCACCACATTCAGGGCAAGCGTCATTGATTGTAGCAGTGGCAGTACCGGCAGGGCCTTTGATTGAGATGGTCTTTCCACACCAATCACTCTTGGAGGACAAATCACCATATTGGGGAGCGTTCAAAGCAACAATATCAGAGTTATCGTTTTCGTCAGGACCACAAGCACCGGTGGATCCACCCTCAGTAGCGGGATGGAAGAAAGTAGCAGTACCAGAGTAAGAACTGCGCTTGGCGAGCACCTTGTTGGAGAGATCAACTTTTTGGACAGGAGCAGCGAAAACAAAACCGGAGATGGTGAGGGCAACGATAGCGAGAAGAGAAATACGAGCCATTTTTATATATGTATAATGGATTGTTGTTGTTGTTGTTGTTGTTGTTGTTGTTGTTGTTGGAGTGTAATGCAAACGACCAGCGTTATAAAAAGAGATGATGATTTTGGAAATGCAGCAATATTTTTACTCTATTTATATACAATTGTTTTTTTTTCTCCGCGATGATTGTTCATTGAAGTATTTGGCCAAGACTTTACTCGTACCTTGCCAATTTGAAAGTTCTGTTGAGAGCCAATTAAAAAGCCTGTGTCTATTCAGGAACCGGTCTCTCGTTCCAAACTCTGGTTACCCTTCAAAAATCGGGTTCTGGGAGCATCAACCAACTGATGTCTCGATTGGCTTCTGTTTCTCAGCGACTTTATTCTTCAAGCATTTTTTTCGATATGGTTCCAGATTATTACTTTTATTTTTCATTATTCAATACAAAATAAGTCAAAGAAAAAGCATATTCACACCAAGTGTTTTTTAATTCAAAACTATAAGACTCTGTTCTAAATATATCTTTTATTACCCTGAGACAGGTATCCAATTGCTAAGACATCAAACACAAGAAAAGATGGCTTGAGAAGTGGACTTTTTTTTGTACTAAAAAAGAAAACAATTATTTTGCGGAGAAGTATACCGGGATACTATTGTCAATCTTTCGGAACCCTCAGACAATAGACTTTTTTTTATACTTCATATTATTTGTAAGATTATATATGAAAGACTGATGAAATAAATAATTCTTCGCCTCAAAGTAAATTTAACGGTTATTCACAGTCGAGCTTCTCTACCTAAAAGGAGAAGTGGGTGAAGAGAAAGTTTGCCATTAATTAACCAAGGTATTTTTTTTTTTTTTCAATATTAAAGTGTATTATTATTATTTATTTATTTATTTATAATTAACTATTCATTATATTGTAACGTATATGTTACTATTAATTATATTATGAATATTTCTTTCTTTATGTTAACCTGTCGATATTCCCAACACAATGAACAAAAAAATACATGTGCTTTCATTGCCATCAAACCTTACGATATTTTGTTGCAACAGCACAAATAAAAACTTTTATAGTCGTTACAATCGACTCTAGTCCAATAACGGAATGGTCTAGAATAAGGTATCAGGATTTTTTTTGATTATTAATGACATTGATACTGAACCAGTCAAAGTAATCCATCATTCTCTCTCGTTTTTGTTTATATCTGGAAATAGTTAATTAAATTTCCTTTTGTAGCTGAAATAATACATATTTGGATAGTATGTTTCTTTATTTTAAAGCAAGACGTACATGGAATTAGACTTTGTGTCTGTGTTTGATCGTAATATATCAAAATAAAGTATCTATTTCATAATTAACCACTACTAACCAAAGGTACGGTACTCTTTTTTTTTTGTCACAGATGTCATCCTATCCCTTTCCTCTTCTCGTCATATTGTAACCCAGGAAGGTTGAGCTGAGTCAAAAACAAAGCACGTCAAATCTGAAGTGAAACAAGATCCCCTTTTATTATGTAACGCTTGGGCCATTGAGAGGAAGAAAAAGGTGATGAATATTTTGCTGGATTGACCCTGCTATAAGAATTAAAAATATCCACTTCCTATCTATATTCAGAACATATGATAGAGATCAAGTGCATGTAAACTGACCTGAATTTTAATGGTCCTTATAGTTAGACAAGCCGGTGTCATCTTGTACGATGTTAAAACCATGGTATACCTGCCATTGTCTCATACTTTTAAATGGTTTGTTGGTCATTACTATTCATTTGAGAAAATAATCCCACCCATAATAAACGAACCAATACCATCCTCCATCGTTTTTATTTCAAGTAAAACCACCTTCACTAACAACGAAATCCTAGTGGGCTGAAGCCAAGATATTTATTAGAGCATAAAATAACGAGATGTTATGTTGAATCAGCATAGCCATCAGCTGTTTTCCCTAATAAAAAGCAGTATAACTATTGGAATGACCTCTTTATTGGAGTAATGTTTTTGTAAGTATTCAAAATAGTAACTTGCTCACCTTGATTCAACCAATCGTATTCCACCGTCATTTAAAATTGCATCAATGGTCTTCAGATACAAAGACACCTTGAATGTTCATAACTTAACAACAACAACAACTATCTACACAGTTTAAACATTAAAATACTTATGAAATACACCAAAGAATAGTATAAAGCAATTTATTTGAAAAAAAAAAATTCCAGGTTATGATTGACTTCTTGAGGTCTGTCAAGGAATCTTGCTTTCTGGCATTCTTGTAAATCGTGATCAGGATGATGAACATTTTTTTTTATTAAAATAAATTCGCTTATTTGATTCTTTGACAAATTTTAATAGCTTTTTTTTTCTTTTTGCTGTGAAAGGTGTATCTATTTTGTGCTGTTGTGCTATACGCCTTCAAAGTGCCTCATTATTATGAAAGCCATTGATCATGCTATTTCGAAATATGATTGGTCGCACAGAAATATAAAACTTCTTGAAATATTATGCTGTACTTTACAGCATGGCAAAATGAAGAAATCAAGATGCATTGCACTTTTTTGACAACATTATAAAACGTAAAACGTATTTTTTATTTTATTAAGACAATATTTTTATTTTTATTTTTCATTTAATTATTATAAAAAAATAAAGGGTGAAGGACGTTCAGTAATACTAGTGATAACCAGTATTTCCAGGAGAAGCCACGCGGAGGCAGCCCTTCGTTTCCTCCCAAAAAAGGGGATGCAGTGTGGCTATACTAGAGCGCCCCGAATCCCATCGGCGCTACAAGCCAGATTAAACAGTCAGAGACAGTAACCTGAAAGCATTTCCACTGTTACTCTACCAGCCATGCCGGAGACTGGGTAAGTTGGGTCTCTCTGATCCCAAGCCAGGAACCATAACATAAATTAGCTGTTGCACCATTTTTTAGTGAACAGTCAGTTCAGAGGAAAAGGATAAAGAAGA
>VCJH01000463.1:45778-57108 GCA_024140565.1 Backusella australiensis | reverse complement strand
TAATTCATCTAATAACAGAGGTTCGTTTTCTAATTCTTTGGCTTTTGATTCTACTTTTCTTGTATACATATTGGAATATTTGTTGATCATTTCAATGAAATCAGCACATTACTCTTTTTTTTTTCAATACGATCAGCATCAGAAATAACGGAGTCGGAAGTAACAGGAGCAGTGAGAGGAGCAGAGGTAGTAGCAGCGATGGAAGAACAAAGGTATATTGATAATACGGTTGACAAGGAACAGGTGTTTGCAGAGGCGGACGGAATCAGGGCAGGTACATTTTTGAATATCATCAGAGCCTAGTGGATACAATTTGACTGATATATGAAAGGGTTGTGATCGGGATGGATCCACTTGTAAAGAACACGGTAGATACGCCCAATCATCTTGGAGATAACAATAGTAGCGGGGCAGTTAATTTTGATAGACTTTGCTCTGACACGCTTTTCTTTTGGTCGTCATCGTCTTCTTGTTTGGCTTTTCTTGGCACACCAGAATGGTCATACATAATATTGGTCGACAACTTTGAGGGGACTGGCAAGAGGGAGTCCTTCCATAGCCTGGTTTTTTTTATGGAAAAAATTACACTTCTTTATCTGCTATCTCGTTGAACCACTTGCTACATGCTTCTTCAATTTTGAAGTCGATTTTTACTTCTGGAACTTCATAATCTGGGACGACTCTACAAGCATAATCACTATTAGGTTCGCAAAGAATAGAGGAAGACATATTAATATTATACTAAAACCTTTTGTACTAGACGTGTGTTTGTCAATAGTGTGGGTAGTGGAAAGTCAGAGGCGCGTAATAACTTATGTACATATATAACTACTCCACTTCGTGACGTAGATGGAACTGCTGTTTCCATGGGAGCATTTAAAGATTTCGGATTCATTGCTAATAGGAGTTTTATTTGATTCAAGTAGTTCTATCGTGAGCACCAAGCTGTGAGGTATCTATCCTAATGATTTTGATATGTGTGTGAGGCACTGACTGTATAATAAAGTAACAAATGATTCAATTAATACTCTATTGATCTGATCTCAACGATAGATATTGTGAATATCAAGGAAACAAAAGTTTAAGTAAAGCACGATGTGAAGAATGTAATAAATAAATGTTAAATGAACAGATTAAAGCTTAAATATCCTAGTACTGGTGTCTGAGTGTTTCTTATTGTGGAAGATACAAGCTTAATCAGATAATAATGCGATGATCTTATTTATGATTTTATTGTTTGAATCACAAAGAATCTTATTGTGGATATAAGAATAAGTAAGAATATTATAATAAAGTCTTGTCAATGCTCCTAGTGTTTGAATCTAATTGATTCTTATTGTAGATGTACAACAAGTAAGCAAAAATGAGAAAAGGTGATATATCATTCTATTGTTTGAAACAGTTGGATCCTTATTGTGAATAATATCTGTATATAATATATGGTATTTGTAGTGCTTTTGTTTGAATCTGGTTTGGATCCTTATTGTAGACTATAAGAAATGATAAGAAGATAAAAATGAGTAAAGTAAGTCGAGATATAATAAGAAGAAGAAATAAATCAAAATATAAGACCTAGATTACCTTTTTACTATTAGTTTATCGTGCAGTCACGTACAAACGTTAGCGCACTTTTAAAAAAATTGTACCTTTCTTTTGACAAATAAATGAAGCAATTCATTTTGTGTGTACCATGCTTTTACATAAGCATAATTCTGAATATTTTTGGAAGACACCCTTTTTTTTCTAGAAGAATTGTGCCTGAATTTTCAATACTTATTTAGGAGTCCTTTTTCTTTCTATAGCTGCTTCTTTTGGAACGCATAATAATTGAATGTAAAACATTGAAAAAAACAGAACGTAAGAAATAGCTTAAGGTTGCTTAAATTCGCATACATTGCGTACTAAAAGGGAATATTTGCATATACTTGGTCTGTGATATCATGGATCAATGCGCATGGCTCTCACTGTGAGCTAAAATGCAGGAGATGATGTCATGTGATGATTAACAGAGAAAGCAATTAACGTTAACGTCAAATTTCCAATGCTGAGATCTTGCAGGTAACATCGCCCTTCCAAAACAGAAAATAAGAGGTACGTTTATTCTTTATTTCACAAAAATAATAAAAAACTACGCATTATTTCTGTGGATTCATCATACTAGATTTGCACAACCCTTGGGTTGAGAAGCAAGCCCGATGGAAAAAGGTATTTCAATATTTGTGTTCAACTGGATTTCTCATGTTATTAGCTTGATTTGACTACAAAATTTGTTTCAAAATCGGAAGATGTCTGTAATATTTTAGCTATGATGAAGAAGATAAGTCAATGTTTTTATATTACATAAGTGATTTTGTGTATGTGTTTGGGAGAAGTGTTGCAATAAACAAAAAAGATAGAAAGAATAATTATAATTCAGTATGTTCGTAGTTTTTAAAAATGAAATATATATATATATATATAGTCATTGAACAAAAAATATGCTCTTTTTCAAACAAAACGCAATAGCCAACAAAGTATACTTTTATAACATTAACTGATTTGGATTTATCCGATGCTTTTGCGTTATTGTTTATATCAAAAACATTATTTTTCAGTACATTCTGACAAACCCACAATTACTAGCGTTAGTACACGCCACTTTTCCATTACGGTCAAAATGCCGATACAAATCTATCAAAAATCGTGACAACGTCATTTAAAACGGAATGATATTTATTCAAGTGATATATGGCATCGAACATGGACATTATATTCCACGATTATTGTATTTATTTTGATGGAAAGTCAACTTAAGATGTCCATTTTAAATCTCATCAGCTTCCTGGGCGCAGTATTGTATTAGTTTGTATAAACTTTTTAATGAAACACAGCCTTAAAACATTTCTCACATCAGAATATATTTGGCTAAGATCTTATATGCGTAGAGCATTGGCGTGATTGTGACTGAATATTTGAAAGCTTTACTTCTTTTCATTTTTTGACCGAGCGATAGGAATTGATCAACAAGGTAAAAAATGCTATATTAAGAAAGTCTGTGCCACTTTCATTCGGACTGCCATCCTGCGATCGTAAATTGAAACAACGCGCTTTTCTCCTTAATAAGGGAAAAGTATACTCATGAATACATTCATACATCCTTTTCCCCCTTTTTTTTTTCAAAAAGAAATCCCAGGAAAATGTCTGGGAGTAGTAAGCAAGGGTATAACGCTATACCTGAATATAATGAACAGCAACCGCCAGAGAACCAAAACCATGGACCTCCAAGCCCACCAAGTTTTGGAGGCCGCGTAAAGCAGCTTAAAGTACTCCATTATCTTCGTAGCCATTTGGCCTCTTTGATTTGCCTCTTAGTTACTGCCGCTGTTATTTTATTTGTTGTTTTCGCATCCGTATTACCGGAAGCAGCACCGTTTCCTGCGAAGCACCATCCACATACCGTCACGGTAGGCGTTTCCCAACTTACCATGGATGCAGGTCGCGCGAAATGTGAAAAAATTCAGTTAAAATCCAGAGAAAGAAACACTCCAAGCCCAAAACGTAAAAACCCCAGAGCTGTTGCTGATCAAGTGCCTATTCTATTGAAAAATGCTATCGTTTGGGATGGCCAAGGTGGTGTTCTTGAGAATGTCGATGTATTCATTAACAACGGCACTGTTGAGCAGGTCGAGAGCAATATTAAATTGGGTAAAGCTTTACGAGATTCGATAAAGGTCATTGATGTTGCTGGTCATGTTGTCTCCCCAGGTTTAGTAGATATGCACAGGTAATACTGTTCAACTTTTTATTTTATTATTATGAAATATAACTAAAAAAAATCACTAGTCATATGGGAGTCAACTCATGGCCAGAGTTTGCTGGTACTGATGATACCAACGAAATGACCCAGCCTTTAACACCTTTTGTTCGTACTCTTGACGCATTCAACCCTTCAGATAAAGCTATCCGCATCGTCTCGTCAGGTGGTGTTACCACTGCGCTAGTGTTACCAGGCTCAGGCAATTTAATGGGAGGTGAAGCTTTTGTATTCAAGCTTCGTCATGTCGATACCCTCAGTAATGATGATATGCTTGCTCAGGCAAACATTGATGAACAACAAGATACTAAATGGAGATGGATGAAGATGGCTTGTGGCGAAAATCCAAAGGTAAGTGATCTTGTGATGTTTACACTTGTGTTACACGAACCTTATTTTGTCTACCTCCTCAATAGCGTGCGTACGGAAGCCAAGGTCAAATGCCCTCTACACGTAAGCGAAAATGAACTTTTTTTTTAAATCAAACAAATAAACTGACTTTTTTTTACAACATAATGAAAAGGTCTTGGAGAAGCTTATCTTTTCAGAAAAGAATTAGCCCGAGCTCAGAAGTTGATGCGTGAACAAGATGATTGGTGTAGAGCTTCTCAAGATACTTCCGTTCGCTTTAACACTGCTTTCCCTGAGGATTTAAGCCTCGAGTCTCTCATAGCTCTTCTACGTGGTGATGTTTTACTTAATGTTCACTGTTATGAGACTCATGATATAGAGGCAATGGTTCGTCATTCACTTGAATTCAACTTCACCATTAGTGCCTTCCATCATGCCCTTGATGCATATCGTATTCCTGATATCCTTCGCCGTGCTCGCAATAACATTACTATTGCTACTTTTGCAGACCACTGGGGTTATAAAAAAGAGGCTTTCCAAGCTATTCCTGAAGCTCCTAAGATTTTGTATGATGCTGGCATCCCTGTTGCTTTAAAGAGTGATCACCCTGTTCTTAACTCCCAGCATTTAGTTTTTGAAGCTGCCAAGTCTAGCCACTATGGTTTACCTCCTCAAGAAGCTTTCAAAGCCGTTACTTCCGTTCCCGCTAATGCTATCGGATTAGGTCATCGCGTTGGTTCACTTAAAGTTGGATATGATGCTGATATTGTTATCTGGGATCGTGAACCCCTTGAATTAGGTGCTACACCCTTACAAGTATTTATTGACGGTGTACCTCAGTTTGAAGAGCGGGACATAATCCCTGTGCCTGTCAAGAAGGTATCCACTAAGGGCAGTGATAAGAAGGACACAGTAATGGATATTAACAAAGGCGCCAAAAGCTATGTACTTAAAAATGCTGGATATTCGTTTTTGGAAAGTGAGCCGGCAGTGGGTCCACTTGATCTTGTTGTTAAAGACGGTGCTATCGTTTGTTCTGCTGCAGATTGTTCCAGCTCTATTATGTCGGTCCAGACTAATGGAGAAGAATTACCTGTATATGATCTCGAGGGGGGATATATCCTTCCTGTAAGTAGGGGGAGGGGAAGAGAGAGAAAGTTGTTATTAACTTAGTATTCATTCTCCTTGTTTACAGGGTCTTGTTGGTGTTGGATCTTCTCTTGGTCTTGTCGAAATTGAAGCCGAGGATGTCACGGGTGATGGTTTTGGCAGATCTAGTAATTCACACGATGCTAAGGATATCATCCAAGCAGTAGATGGCCTCAAACTTGGTACACGTCATTTGGAAGAGGCCTATAAGGGCGGTGTTTTAACTGCCATCACAGCACCTATGTCATCTAACGTAGTTATTGGTGTTTCTACTGCTTTCAAGACAGGATCCAGCTCATGTGAGTATTATTTAATGGGCATTTGTTTTTAAAGTTTTATCATTAGTCCTTACTTATTTGTTTTTTAGTACTAGAACCAAATGCATTAATATCATCTGCAGTCGCACTTCACTTGCAAGTTGGTACCGATGTAAAATCAAGCAGTTTCCCTACCATCTCTTCTCAGATCAGTTTTATTCGTCAAATCTTAAAAGATAATATCGACTCTAACAACTATTATGGTCAAGCAGCTCGAGGTGAATTACCTGTCGTTATTACTGCCCATAACAAAGATGAAATTGCCTCCCTAATTGTTTTAAAACGTGATCATGTACCTAAGGCACGTTTCGTCATTCATGGTGGTACAGAAGCGTACCTGGTAGCCCCTCACTTGGCAGAATTGAATATACCTGTTATTCTCCAACCTGTCTTGTGCACTCCTTCCAACTTTGATTCTATTCATTGTTTGACAGGTGCACCACTAACTAACGGTACTGCTGGTCATGTTCTTCAAAGCTATGGCGTAAAAATTGGTGTCGGAATTCACGATGATGGATTAGCAAGAAACTTGGCATGGGATGCTGGATGGCTCTCTGCTACTTCACCCTCTTCCACTGAATTAAAGAATGGTGAGATATCGGAAAGTCAAGCCATTCAATTTATTACATCCAATCTTCGTGAAATATATGGTTTATCCAACTCTTTAGTGGAGAATGAAGAATTCATTGTATACTCTGGAAGTCCCTTCGACGTCAATAGTAAACTTACTCTTATTCATTCCAGTGAGGATGGTATTCACACTCTATCATAGAGTGGGTAGCAATAAAAGGCTATCCAAGACTATTTAAATCTTTACAAATAAATATTTTCATATCTGATAGCTACTTATTTATTATGGTTATTATTATGAACTATAGATCAATATATGCACAAATCTGTATATAATCTCTTAATTTTACTAAATTGTATTTAAATGTTTATAAGCTCATCTATATATATGTATATCATTTCAGTTTCTTGATTTCATCCTTTTATTTTGGTGGTTTAACAGAAACATAAAAATATGTTACTATTTAATTAGCTCCTTATTACCCATTTAATTTTATAGGTGAGTTCTATGATAGTGATATATTGCGTAAGATATGAAACTGAAAGAGTATTTATAGAATGAAGTAATTTTGGAGACAGTAAATGTTATGCCATTTTGGTCACGGAAGTGGCGCATGTAGTTCCGAGAGGTATTCTATACGTATTACTTGTGAATCTAATAGAATGTTTGTCCAATTTAGCCATATGAGCCTGTGTATGCTCCAGTAATTTTAGAAAGTTTATCCAAAATTAAAAAGCAAAATAAAGCACCCAAGTGGAAGAAATGAGAATGATAATTTTAATATTGACAAAGAAATAAAGCATGAGTTTTATAGTAAAAGTCTGGAAAAGTACAAGTATGTAATGTTTGGAAATATATTTGTCCTTTAAACGAAAGTGTACTTAAGTGTTTGAAAAAAAACTAAAGAATGCCAATAAATCACTTTCGGACACACTGTATTCGAGGTTATGAAAAAGCCATATTGAATATTTAAATAATACGGTAACGTTTTGTAAACCAAACAATCCATCACATTGACTGAATTATCATTTGAATTTGAGAAAGCAACAACTTACCTAGATAGGAAATTGGACAAGCTTTCTGGAAAAGGGGGAACACAAAATGTGTGTATACAGGTAATTAAAGGGCATTACATGCCTTTTTGGGAAAATCATGCAAAAACGATGATCTCTTCTGAATATTAAGTTATTTTTTTTACCGAGCAAAAGGTAATTCTGATACATTTAAATGTATATAAACTGGATACCTTCTAAGTATGATATCACTGCATAGCTCTATGTAATGAAGATTTAGAGTATATTAATATATGTTTTGAGTCTCATGATACTCAAACTCTAAGGTTAGTGCATCAATAACCTTAGATTTTACATAGTCTTTTTTTTCTTACAAAAAATAAATACTGTATTTAGCTGAGGTATATGAAATCATTTATTTGGAATATTTTAGCCACATGGCTCTGTTGAGTTGTTTTTGTCAGGTGAATAGAATTACAAATGATTTGTAGTATATAAACAAACAACTCATTATAGACCTTCACGAGGTTCTAAGTGATTTTTTTTCCAACTCATTGTTTTTCCTCTCTTTTCTTTTGTCTCATTAAAATATTCGTTTTCTTTTTTTGCGTTTTATGGATCCTTATCAGCTTGGAAATTTTCCATACTCCTCATATCCACCCTCAGTAATGGGAACGGCATATATGGGAAACTCTAACATTATGCCGCTACAAGCAAACCCCTACCAATCGCCCATACCTCCTTACCAACTAGTGAATGACTGTAAGTGCATTTTTTTTTAAAAAATAAGCCAATAAGAGAATTGTGAGAGGTCAAGAGAGGAGTGAATAGACAAAGAAATGAGAAGATTAGATAGGGAGTTTTTCATGACAGAACTTTAATATTTTTGATTAACTAAATTAATTCGATTTAGCTTCTATACCACCACCTTCGATGTATCCGCAAACACCAGGATATCCGCCAACACCAGGTCCAACTTATCCATATCATTTACTGTATGAAGAACCCTCTTGTTGTGAAAGGTATTTTGAAAAGGGGAGGGAAAGATAAAGTTTTTATTAACCTAAAGCACTCCTTATTTTTCAGTCTAGCGGAGACATTTTGCTGTTGCTTCGGTTATGGTCAGCCTCGGGATCCATATGAGGAGAGCTTGATGAGGGATATTAATATAAGACGTAGAGTGCTTAAAGAACAAAGAAAAGAGATGCAAGTCTATAAAATGCAACAAGAGAAACATCAGCAGTTACAGATACAGCAACAACAACTACAGCAACGGCAACAACAACAACAACAACAGCAGCAGCAACAACAACAACAGGCTCTTCAAACACCAGAACAGGCAGCTGTTGTTTAATCGAAACGAAATATTGTAGAACAATCAAATGTATTCAACCCCTATATCTTAAAAAATCCTAATAGAGACATCTTGAAATCATCCCTTTGCAGTTATTTTTATTTTGGTTTTTAAACGTGGGTTCAGTCAATGAGCATAATGAAAGTTACGGGATACTCTGATTTATAGGATCTTTTAAAGATAATGAATATAATAATATTACACCTGCATATTTCTGATTCAAAATTATATATAAAGGGAACGAAAAAAAAGAAAAAACAACTTTCTCATCAAATATCGATTTTATTTATCTTGATTAACCCTACCCATACTAAAAAATGATTACCCCAGCGGAACTAAACACAAATCTCCATCGTGGAGAAGCTGCCGATTCACCTGTTGGTTTTAAAAACGTTCCTGCCATTGAAATCCCCATAGAGCTGTCTATTGATGGCCAAATTCCCGAATGGGTAAACGGTGTTATGTATAGATCAGGTAAAACCCAATGATTTTATTTTAAAAATAATTTTTTAACATACCTTATACTATTAGGTTCTGGTCGATACAACGTTCTTTTAGATAATGGTGACACCTACCACATTGGGCATCCATTTGACGGTCTTGCTATGTTGCATAGATTTGAAATCTGCGGTGAGACCCAAACTGTACGTTATAACTCTCGTCATACTTCCCACGGTGTTGAAAAGCGTATTGAACAAAGAGATCCCACTTTGTTAACTTTTGGCCCTGATCCTTGTAAAACAATTTTTGGTCGGATGCAAACTGTCTATCATCACATATCAAAGTTTGGAACAAATGCGGAGCTCCAGGAAAACGATGCTGAATTTGACATGGTCAACGTGACGATCACGCCTAACTTTCCACTAGGTGAGAGATTAGAAAATGAACTAGGCATAAAACGTGGTGAAGCTCTGGTAGTAAAACGCGACGCCAATACCCTACAAGTTGTTGATACTCAGTCCTTGTGTAAGTCTATTATTTTATGTTTATGTTTCTTCTAGAATATGTATTAACTTTTTATGCTAGTGCCACTCAAGATGTTTACATATAGCCATGTCAGTGAAAAGATACAAGGTCAGCTATGTGCCTCTCATCATCAGTATGATGAAGAAGCAGATGAATACGTTAACTTTATGGTGAAACTCGGTCCTTTTCCATCTTTTCAAACATTCACTCTTGGTCCTTATTTGCCTAGTCCTCCTAGAGAGAAAGAGCAACTTCCTCCACCTGAACCAAGACTTCATCAGCCTATCTGGAGACATTTAGGATCATGGAAAACACTCCAATCTCTCAAGCCTTCCTATATCCATTCATTTAGCATGACAAAGAATTATATTATCATACCAAACTTTCCTTACTACTACTCATTTGGCGGCTTGTCAGCTATATACTATTCATCTGCCTACCAAACATTTTACTGGGATGAAACTAGACATACTCTGTTCCATGTCATTGACCGCCACACTGGAAACCATGTTGCTACTTATGATGCTGATCCTTGCTTTTCGTTCCACACTGCCAACGCATGGGATGAAGATGTTGAACTCCCTGGAGGAGGTCATGAAAGGGTTATATATATGGATTATTGCGTATATGAAAATACTGATATTGTGGATGCAAGCTTTGAACTTGGTAAGGCCCCTTCTGGAAAGGTAGACTTGGATAATGTCAAACCCGCTCGCTATGTGTTCAATAAGAACACTGACAATAAGGATGAACATCAAATTAAACCCTCAAAATTCTGCCGCTTCCGTCTTGGAAATGTACCAGTAACAAAGCCAGATGCAAACCAGTGGAAATCATCATGGTCTGACTTTAAGCTCTCCTCCTTGACAGCATATAATAAGCGCCGTGTTGCATCGTATCAAGTAATAGGCCAAGATTTGGAGATGCCTCGCTTTAATCCAAAGTATAACTTGAAGCCGTATAGATATTGCTGGGGTGTTTGTGAATCTCGCCACGCTCCTTCTTATGCCTCTGGTGCAGTTGTAAACGGTATAATCAAACTTGACCTTGATCAGCCTTATAGTGGTCCTAATACTGACGAAAAGAGCTCTGCCAAGATATGGGATCAGCCAGGCTGTTCATGCGCCGAGCCTATTTTTATTGCTAATCCCGACGGAACCGCTGAAGATGATGGTGTTATTATTTCTATTGTAAATGCAGTCAACGATGACAATACAGAGTCTTGCTTTATGTTAACATTGGATGCTGCAACATTGAAAGAGCTTGGAAGATCAACCATCGGTAATTTTAATGCTGTAACATTACATGGTAGTTTTGTTGATACCAACGGTCGCGGGGTTGCCGTGAATTAGTCCAAAGAAACTTGATTTCGTCAAGATTCATTTATTAGTATTCGTTATCATTATTAGATATTATTATAAAAAATATTCTAAAAATAAAAACCATAAATATATCTTTTTTTTTAAAAAAAAATCATCCATCAGGAACAAAAACATATATAACATATGTTTCGATAATAAGATTCAACAACGTAATAGCAAAAGGCATCAACATAAATATTGACGATCATTACAATATCAAATGAGTGTTTTTTATTTTGTTTTGTTTCACTTGTATTCGTGTCATTATGGAAAGTATAAATGCCGTATTTGGTCATATTTACAGTGTATCTTTATTGAAATAAAACCATCATAATTTTGTTTTAGAACAATAAGCGAGGTTCCACCAAAAGAATTCCACTTTTTAGCACATATTTGTAATTAGAATAACTAGACTGTAGAAGGTTCCATAACAAGTTTAATATATGAATATGACT
>VCJH01000463.1:28010-45762 GCA_024140565.1 Backusella australiensis | reverse complement strand
TATATATATATTTTATTATTATTTTTTTTTTTTTTTTAGATATAGCTATTTTTATTATATATTGAGATGGTTATAAGGGAGATACAATATTAATTGTTATGATGAAACATGAAAATGGGTGAGTTGGTTTATGATTTCTTTTTACAGGAAATATTTTTTCTAAGACTTTTTGGAGGTATGAAAAATGAAAGAGCTTATTGTAGAAAGTGGGTGGGAGTGGGACTGATACTCATAGCCATCATACCATTCGTGACTTCGTCGTCTTCCTCTTCCTCTTCTTCGCTATCGCTATCGCTATCATCCTCATCATCGTCCTCAGCAATCCACTCAAAGTAAATATTATCAATATAAATACGGCTGCCTTCCAACTTGTAAGGATCAAATGGGAAAAATGATTGGACTGTTTGCATCACATTAGATCCTAAACCAGGTACAAAGATATCTTTGTTTTTCTCCAAGACAGGGTATATATACATGAAATGTGTTGAATGGGCTAATTTGGCAAACTGACGGACTACCGCAGATGAGCACAGCTTGAGAGGATTGAAGCGACTCATGATCAGACGATGTAAATTACGTAAACCCAGACACCAATGACGTGATGAGCCGCCATCAGGAGCAGTAAGCTCACTGAATTCTTCGTGTTCAACGTTTTCCTCCATCTCCAAATCATCATTACTGATTACCATGTCTCTCCAGCGAAAACAAAAGATATACATAATTGCTTGAACAACGGCATAAAATACATCATGTTTTGTGGAATCCAATCTGACAATGTTACTTTCATTTTGGTCGACATACGTATGGCACCAATTAGTAAGGGTCAAGACAACACGCTGGATGGTACTAGGTTCCAAAAATTTAGCTCTTGCAACGTAGGACGATATATAAGAAGATGCCGCAGCGCGTGTAACATTGGGCTTGAGAGGGTCGGTAATATGCTGGATAAGATGGTCAAGAAAGTGCTCGCTGTATACATTCACATTGGAGGAGCAAAAATAAAACAATAAGAACTGAGTGTAACGGGATTTCAATGTTTTAAGCACAGCACGATCAAAGATATCCACCAAAGCATAGAATATTTCATCCTGCATGTCCAAAGATCCACTTTGAATACACTTTGCAAGGTGCTGAAATGACAGGGTCATCATTGCATCCAGTTTACGAACCATATTCTTGATTTTTTCCATAGAGTCATTTTTTTCGTTTTCAAAACCTGAAGCATCCGAGTTAATACTACCGTCATCTGACATGTCAGAGTCATCAGACTCATCGTCGCTGTCCTCAGAGTCATAGTTTTCATCGAAATTCATGTTGTACACATCGAAATCAACATCTTCTTCGGTTTCGTCAAGCTCAATTTGGATATGGGCATCTATTTGAACCATTTGATCGACAACAAGACCTAGTATCTGTTTACGCAAGACGGGAACATAGTCGGATGTTAAAAGAATGTTTTTGATATATGCAGCATGTTCGGCTGAATTGAATCGCTGGTGAGGTACAAAACGAACCAAGCTAACAAATAAGGAATTAACACCAGTAGGAATAAGCTGAAGCATACTCTGTAAGGCTTGATGATAGCGCTCATATGAGCCAGTACGAGTTGTACAAGGAGAAGGAGGGAGGATAGAGCCTAAATACAAAGTAATTATTAGTAAGTACAAATAAGTGATTATTATCGTGTAAAAACATACGGAATCTAAATCCATGAACAAGTGAATTTAAAACAGGAACAATATAGAATGCATGGGCTGATACCAGGTTTTTCAAAAAGTGAATATACCCGTTAACAAAGTTTTGGCTACGGAAACTCCAGTCAATATGTAAAATCGCCTCTACCAAACTACTGGAAGATTTATCCAACAAAGACACAGATTGAGTGAGTACAGTAATCCAAATATGGAGTTTTAAAGTAGAAGGAGCTTCCGGATTAGACGGGTCTCTTGTGAGGATTTCTATTAATTCATTATAGCGATTCACATTACCCTAAAGGACAAAAATGATTAGAATTCAGCTCTAAACTTGACACTGCCCATTAAAATCCACAAAAAGAAATGACAAGATAGAGTTCCACATGATGAGCAAACATCAACCATCAGTTGAAGTGCAATACATCACTTTCTTGTTTTGCGTATGCCATAACTACTAATAACTTATGCCTGTTTACCCACATGATCCCAACCTTTTTCATTTAACAACAAGAGACAATTCTCGTATAAACAAAATTTCTTTTTTGCAATTTATGAAGGCAAATAATAACTTTATATACTTTTTGGACCCAATAAAAGATTTCGCAATTACCCGAACGCACAGTAAAACTTACTGTGCGGGGACATGCATAGTAGTTTGTACTTTTTTTGGCTTTAGGGAAAAAGGAAACCCTTTCCAGTGTGGAACTGTGAAAAGAAAAGAAAAAGTTAACACCAATTTGCTTTCACTATTTACCTGTTCTTTTTCTCTAAGAGCTCCTGTTACAAAGGTCTTCATAATAAGCTTCATATTTGCCAACTTCTCTTTTGAGACAGTTTCCATGGTTTCTTCTTCCACGTTGGTTACTGAAACAGCCTTTTTCTTCAGGGACACTGAATCATTATTCACAGAAACAACCTGATCAAGTGAAGAAATGGGTTCAATAGTGGGTGATCTGACTGGCATTATGAAGCTAATTTCCAAGTGCAAAAAATAGACAAAGAAAAGAAAAAAAGAATAAAAAATAAAAATAAAAAAGCCTGCGGCCATTTTAAACACCCTTTTGTATTTCTTTATCATAAGAGGCTTAGATGGCAAGTCACACTTCCGCTTTTGATTTCGCTGGTAACAATCTCTCCTGAATGGCGTATTCGTTGTACCATTTACCACTTTTTCTATATTGTTTCATCCATATGTAATAGTATTATTATGGTAAACGATTGCTTCGTTTTATACTAAATAATAAATGTTGGCATGGACAAATTATACAAAGATTATAATAGGAAAAAATCTAGCAAGTGATTTTTACAATGTTTGGTTAGAAAAATTAGCCCTTCAACCATCATTACTATTACACACCTGTTTAATCCATCAGTGCTGTAGAACTATCAAAACATTTTCATCATAAAAAAATCACGACTCTTAAGGTACTGCTGTTCCTTTTTTTTCACAGTGTCAACGGTCGGCTTTCCAAATTTGTGGCTTTCATGGCTGCGACCAATAATAGGTTTTACTTTATCCTTATAATTTATACTTTGTAAAACTTGGCGAACATCATTTTTTTTGCCTTCAGATAATTCAAAAGAGTGTGTAAGTTTGGAATTTATAGCATCAAATACGCTATCGTATAAAACTTCACATAGTCAATATGTTAGAAACAGATCAAGAGACAAAAACTGTGTTCTTAACATTAAAAAGTCGCATTAAAAATTAACTTGAAGTTATCGTTATGGATTTATTACAAGATATAACTTGATTTGTGTAACATAGTTTTGTATTATATTTGATATTACAGTCGAGAGGCTTTTTGAGACAACTAATACAAGACGTAAGACGTGTTTACCCAGCAAGCTCTTGAATCGAGTAAAGCATGGTTCCGCCTCTTGTGGTGCTTGAGAATATCTCTCTTTCATGGTAAATCTAGAGAATCAGTAAATAAATCTATGCCTTACACCATGGGCCTGTGTGTTTGACCTTTGTTTTGGCCCTTTATCCAAAGCTCAAAGCAACAAGAATTTACCAAATAGGAAGTTGGGCATGTGACATGACTTGCATGAACAGCCAAAGCGAAGAGTGCTACGTATTAACTTTTTCGTTCTGACGGTTCTTGGTAAAGATATTATTCCTGACCCAATTCTGGTAGTATTTAGCTCAATTTTTGTGTCGTTCTATATTCTTCATACTTATCACATTTCTATTCTTCATGTCCCGCTTTCCGCGCACACTACAAACACCTTTTTTTGTGGATTTTTATATTGGTGCTATTCAAATAAAGCTCATTCGCTTGTTACTTCTTTAACATGGAACGCGTAACTATATCACTCATTAGCTTGACATATGTTAATAATAGATATAATGCCAATATAAGAGCAATAGAATAAAAAGAGTAAAGAGGAGCGATAACCAAAACCTGGAGGTAAATACGACAAATGCATTGAAACTGTAGCGGATGGATGTAACTTCGCCTTAGTCTGACGTCACTCAAAGCTGACTTAAAGCGTTGGACACAACATATCTTAAATCAATTATGCGAGAAAGCTTATTTATATTAATTTCTATAATCTCTACTATAAACACGTATTTTTTATAATATAGCAAAACACAGTTAGTCTAACACGAACAGCTCTCCTTCTTTTTCTTTTCCCCTTTAGTATTTTATTTTATTTTACTTTAGCTTTGAATTTAGATAGTATTATTGAAGATGTTTTAAAACACAGTGATATCTTTTATATTTAGGCTGCCGAAAATGCAGTGCAAAAATAGAAAAAAGATAAATATTTTTTTTTTGTGCAAGGAATTATCATAATATAAAAGAATTGAAATTTTATTTGATTTGTAGCTCCTCTCTTTCCAATTTCATAATGAGTATTGGGTCTTGGTGGTATATATTTAATTTTGTTTATACATTTACATACAAACTAACCTATAGAAAAGTAGTTCCTGTTGCTCTGTGAATTATATCAATCCAGGGCTAACGTCAAGTAATAGTTCTGGGCGAAACATAGCTCTTATTCATGACTCTAGTCTATCTTCCAAACCTATAAGTAACCAGATTGAAAGTATGAATGATTATTTTTCATATCAAAATCAGATAAATCGCTCTTATCGGCCATCTACTCAGCGCAATGAACATAATAACGCGTATAGTCACAGCCCTTATACGCCCTATTCTGGTCCTGATAGGCAGGTAAGCTACGAAGCACCTGGATATTGTTTTTCTCCTCCGCAGTACTATGAGAGCTATGCCCCATATAATATGCAATACCCTACAAATGGAAGAACTTCTAAAACTCCTCAATGTATACCCATCATACCAAACCACAGTTACTATGGCTCTCTCCCTTACCAGGCTACACCCCCAACCTGCAAACAATTGAATAGTAACGGATACCCTCCTTTGGATGATAAGGTCAAACTTGAGACTACACATGGTAAACCTACAAAGGGCAAAAAAATTTCATCTTGTAATCGCCCAACACGTCCAGGAAATGGGAGAAAACCAGAGATCATGAAGCACCAATGTTCTGTCTGCCTCAAAACATTTTCGCGACAGTACAACCTAAACTCGCACATAAAAATTCATACCAAGGAAAGACCATTTATCTGCAAGCATGGAGACTGTACGTGGACGTTTGCTCGCCCTCATGATCTCAAACGACACCAGCTACTTCACTCGGGCATCAAACCTTTTAAATGTGTATGCGGAAAGAGTTTTTCTCGAAGCGACGCTTATAAGAGGCATTTGAAATCCAATGTCGATTGCTCAATAATGGCCGCCTATATGTCTCTCCCAACTATTTCGTACTGAAAAATATGAAAATACACTTACAGAAACAATATGGACCAAATATGACAGCCTAAAGGTCGTGATTACTTTTGTTATGAATCAAATCTTAAATATATTGAATATATTTGTGTTGTAGTAGACAATTTTTGTAATTTCAATATATTGTTAAAACATATACAGACCTATTATATTTTATCCTTTGTAGTAAAGTTTATACTTTTTTTACCATAAAATATGACATATAAAATGCTAAAAATAAATAAAAATAGTTCCCACACCATGAAAACGATATATTGCAATATGAGCGTAGAAAATCTGCCCAAGCCCATTTTTTTACTAAAAGAGTTTATTTTGATGATCAACACATAAAGTGTTGAGCTGCTCTTCTCAGAATAGCAGTAGAGTTCTCATGTACAATATACCATTTCAATTTTTTTGTATTGATTATAAGAAAGTATAAAAGCAAGTTCAAGTTACTACATCACATCTTCATATCAAATCAGTTCTCCAAATCACTATGAGGAAGAAATAACATATCATCGATTTATCGTTGGTATAGGATAATCCACTTAAAAAGAAAAAGAAAAAGAAAAAAAGAGAGAGAGGGAGAAGAAAAGGGAAAAGAGTCTTCACGTGGTATTATTTCAGCAAAGCATCTGAGATTGTGTCCATCATCAATAAAAATTACACAAGAAAACTAAAGTAAACCAGATAGTATTTTTTTTAACGTATTTTAGCCACTATTTTGCCAGACCGGTCCTATCACTACGTTCCTCTCTAGATCTGACAATAAAAGCCCAATCTTATTTTTAAAGATCAACATACCAAATGAATAATTCGTATGGAATCATATATTTTTAAATTGATTCACGCTGATACATTTGCTTCTAAGATAGTGTTTATATTCGTGTCATATGCTACCATCTATTTCATTGATTCCCCTCCAAAAAAGAGAAAGAAAAACCTTATAATTGAAATGTTACAACGTTTTCCCATCTTTTTTTTTTCCACGGATTAATCCTAAAAAGCAAAATTGAAAACAAACTTAACTTCAAACCTTTTTTATTAAATGTTAGAATATTCATTCTAAATAGTATCTCATACCCCAGTACGCGACAAATAAACCTTTAATTATATACAATTTGATCTATAGGATTAAACACACCTTCACGTTTCTGGTGAAGGTTAGTATTACAGGGGCGTAGTATTGTATGTGTATAGCTGCTGCTTTTTTTTTCGTTAAATATGTGATATTCAGCTGATGTTTTGAGAACGGCAAACTATGTTTTACTGCTGTAAAGAAACGATACAAAGTACATATATATGTTATCCAAACTTATTAAATCTTTGGGGTTAATATTTGGTTTCCTTTATTTATATATCTTTCAATTTTCAAATTAAATGTGACATAAACTAATATACACATCAAAAAGTTGATGGAGAATGATTTCTAGAATGACATTGGATCAATCAAGTGATTGAGTAACATTATCTAACAAACTGCTATTAAATAGACTCCAATTAAAGAGGACGAAGGTTACGTCACTTATAAATTTGTAATATTTAACTTAAAGTTACTTTAGTTGAGTATTAATTCAAATTTAAGATCACTTACATTTGGAAATAAAAAAAGGA
Organism: Backusella australiensis; assembly: GCA_024140565.1. Taxonomy (NCBI): domain Eukaryota; kingdom Fungi; phylum Mucoromycota; class Mucoromycetes; order Mucorales; family Backusellaceae; genus Backusella; species Backusella australiensis. The sequence goes on along the minus strand of VCJH01000463.1, from coordinate 38,648 downwards.
ATGTATTTTTTACCAAACATTTATCTAAAGGGGAAAAAAAGGGGAGAGGAGGGATGGGTGAATAAAAATAGTGAAAATGGGAATACTTTCTATCTCTTTTGTAATACAAATAGAAGTTGAAGTTAAAACTTAGCAGTGATATCAATTGAGCAAAATGTTCTAGATACACTAGTTTTTGTATAGCCTATTTTAACATTTTATATTCTCTTAATGACAGAAATGTATAAAGTAGAATTAAGAAAGGGTAGTAAACAGAAAAGCACTATTAAATAAATATATATTTAAACCTCAAATAGTCGAACGAAATTGAATATAGTTTAGGAAAATTTATACTTTCAAAAGTTCAAAAGACTGATAGATTATTCTATCATATATAACTTAATATTAAAGAGTCCTTTATTAACGAAAAAAAAAAATCTGTTGTAGCTTTTAATAAATACTCAGTTTTATGTAGATTAAGTTTGACTTGAAAATAACAATATTTGATCTGACCATTATTCATCTACACTTTTACCAAATAAATTCCCCCAGATATAACAAACAAACAGCTTACTCGCACTTATCGGCTTTATTACCGAGTTGTTTCAAAAAACTATTATTTTTCAAAATAATAAACTTTGGTATAAATTAAAGCCATTTTATAAACTCTTTCTTCCTTTTCTTTGCCTATATTTTTATTTTCAATTCTTGTATTTTCACATAAAGAAGTACAATTCTTCAACTTTTAACAATTGCAACAATAACAAAAAAAAATAATGGGAATGGAGAAAGTATAGTTTTAGTAAAGCATGGTTGCTATCTTCGAACAATACAGATTCTGAGAGACTCCCTGTCCACCAGTTGCTTTAAATATACAAACTCTTTACCAAATATTATAGATGTAATGGCATATAACTAAATTTTTCTTTCGAGTCTTGTTTTATCCATGATCTAAATCCAAGTATTTTTTAAAAAACAACCAATCTTGGAAGTAACGCTTTTTTTAAGTAGACGTCTCAAGTCATAACTACTCAATTAGTTTTGAATACCTTTTTTACTAGTAAAATACTCGTCTTCGATCATTTCAGGTATTCTTGGTACCATTGAATGTCCATAGTATTATAGTTTAGTCAAATCTCGAAATCGGAATACACTAATAGAATAACCTCGAAAGTGACATACCTTTACTGGGCTTTCTTTATTCAACTCTTTTTTTACCTCGTTAGACATGGAATATGACAGTGGAGCAGCAAAGTACATGGCACTTGAAACATGCCAGTTCAATAACCGATATTGAAAGAGTGCCGTGTTAGAGTTTGATACATATCTCAGAGCTCTTCAAAAGTAAACAGGAGATACAATTGGTATTATAGATGCGTGGCTTCAAAAAATGGGGTTTTTTCTCTTAAAAACTCAAAGGTTAAAAAAATTGGAAGATACGAGCATTTTTTTCTTAAATGCTAGCTTTGGAGTTTATTCATAAAAAGGAAGAGATATAATAGTTCTTGTACTTATAAAACTGTACTCGAGAGAAAGAGTGTATTATTTATAAAAAGTATATGCTAGAAAGTGACAAATAATGAGATAAAGGCTAAAGGCTAAAGTCTGAATAAGAGTAATCCTTTTTTTTCAGAGGGGGATCCAAAATAGGAAAAACCAGAATGGAATCAAAGTATCTACGCTCTGAATAAGCTAAATTCTGAATAAGAGTAAAAAGTGCGCTTAAACCGAGCACCTATTGCATCAATTCAGATATATTCAACGATTCTAAATATAAATAGATATATAAATGTATAATATGCGGATCTTTACCGTCTATTCTCTTGCTGTCTATTGTATTTCCTTTACTTATTTTTTTATTTATAAGCGTACAATAGTCTATAGAAAACCGTATACTACATGCGCAGGTTTAAAAAAACTATTATTACGTAAGTCAGGTACCAATGATATCGTCAAAAGTACCGCCAAAAGCAGTCACTGAAATTATCAAAGCTGGTGGGAACAACTATCAAAAAAAAAGACGGCTATTAGTAGTTCTATCGAAGCAATAGTTTTTGAGGTATAAGCATTTAAGAGTATATTGTTTTTCGCGCAAAATATTAGTGCAGATAGTATTATAGTTATCGCTTCTCATACGCTCTGGGATCTATTTCTGAGTCTATTTTTATAAATTAATTAAGCATAGAATTTAGGGTAGATTTTACTCCTTTCTTGTATGATAACTTGAGTTTTATGTCGTTTATGCCTTGTTATGGTAAAATTATAATACAAGGAATTTGACTTTTAAGTTCAAAAAAAGAGAAAAAAGGAAAACGAATAAAAGAAGTATTATCCTAGCATCTACCGAAGCAGCTATGTTTTTGTTTTCAGTAATAAACAGTGGATACTTATTTACCGGATAAGCCCAGTGTCCTCAATATTTCGAGCAGATTTTTTTTTAGAAAAAACAGATATGCTAGCAATATGTATCATAGTTATAATTAAGGTTCATATTCAATGTGGCAATAGTACTTATCCATCAGAAGTGCATTCTTCCAAGGAGTTATGTCTGTGAATTCTAGTGCATCATAACTAATATTTTTTATGTTGTATCCGGGGTTTTGATAGTTGTATATCAAAAATGGCATCTCTAGATTAACGGTAATTCTAACTAGTTTTAGAGACACAATAACACCAAAACTTTGACTATAAGCTTATATAAGAGATCCATCAAGGATTTTAATTTGAGCCTAAGAAAAATTTGGGCGGCTAATTTTGTTTTAACGTGTGACAATGAAAATCCAGAAGATAAATGAAAATAAAAAACCAGAATTCAAAAATAAATAATAGTAAAAGAAAAATGTTCCTCTAATTAACTAACATGGATGAGTAAAATGATAAAAAGATTTTAAAGAAACAATAATTAAAAACAATTCGTCTAAAATAAGGTAGAAGGCAATCTAAAAATTCCAAATTGTTATTTTTAATGTCTTTGCAGGAGCTCATAAGCTTTATTAGGCAGGTGTAAAGCGTCTGCTCTAAAAATAAAACGCATGGTTACATCAACGGTTTTCTGAAGCTTCGGAAACATGTAACCTTTTAAATTTACCATTATATATCAAAAAATAGTAGTATAAAACTGTAAATAGATATATATGTATATACATGCATATAAATATATGTGCATATCTTTGAGTACTTAATTCATGATAAATACTGTCAATAATTGGCTAAACCTAATAAAACTGAAATGTCAAATCTTAGGGGCTAAAGTTAGTTTTAACTAAATGATGATATACCTCTAATAAAAGGGTTTAGTACCTGTCTGTGCTTTACAGCACATATTAAAGAAACCAATGTACCACTAGCGATTTTTGTATTACATTTTACAGAATCACCATGAACTTACCCAGATAAAGTCGCCTCCTGACAATTGAATTAAACAATTTTATACATTTACCATTTCGATTTGGATTTAATTTCAACTCCTTCAGTCTATATATTCTCGAGTATTTTTTATTTTCTTTTCTTTTTTTCTTTCTTATTTTCAAAAACCAATCTGACTTTCGGTCTTGATTAATTTTTAACCAACCAACACCCATCCTTTCTTTAATACACACCACTTCCCTTCACATTCATTTCTTCATCAATACTTCTGTTAATTTAACATAATGGTTGCCCGTTCCAGTTTGATTTTTTCATCAATCGCTTTACTCACTTCTTTCGTAAACGCATATGGCCAAGTGGCACAGGTTGTTGACGCCAACAACTTCTGTGTTTTTCTTCCACCTACTGATTCAGCTGATAGAATAATTGCAGACACTGAATGGAATGCTGAGGCATTCTGTATCGGTAAAACACCTTTGGCCAAAAACGCTGGAAAGTTGGATTCTGGATTCATTCAATCCGCTCATTTTGTTAAAACCGATACTTACGTTCAGGTCACTGGTCAGATTGATCCTTCAAAAGCTAATTTGGATGCTAAAGATGAAGGTGGACAAATGGATATCAAGGCACCCAAGGGATCCTCTTGCGCTGGATGGAAATACTACGTTAACCTTATTGAACCTGCTGGAAATACTTACTGTATGCGCTGCTGTGTAAGTTTAATTTTTTTAGTCTAACTTTAGACAATGACGGAGATATTTACTTTTTTTTTCTTTACATTTAATTAATTAGAATGATGACAGAACCTGTAACCGTGGTATTTCTGAGAAGGGCTGTGCTCATATTATCCCAGGTGATTACAGTGGTCCCCTTGGTGATAAGGGATCTTCTGAACCCCCTGCCGCCACCAACTCAAAGTCTTCCACTACCAAGGCTAAAACCACAACTTCCAAGACCAAGACCAAGACCAAGACTACTGAAGCTCAAGCTAAAGCTACCAAGACCCCTCCCAAGACTAATGATTCTGTAGCTGACTCTGGCTCTGCCACTACTTCTGTTCCTGATACCGAAGCACCTGCTGCTGATTCTGATTCTGCCTCTGCTTCATCTACTCCTGGTGCCGAGGCACCCGTGGCTGATGCTGGCTCTGCCTCTGCTTCCAGTGCTCCTACTCTCACACCTGCTGATACACCTGCCGCCGCCACCACCTCTCCTGCTTTGCCCGCCACTTCATCCAACGTTGAAATCTTAAACCAGAAAGTCACTGAGCAATCCGTTAGTGGAGCTGAAGCATTCAACCCCGGTATGATCACTTTGGCAATTACTGCAGTTTCTATGGTTTTGATGATGAACCAGTAAAACTCCATATGTTTTAGTAGTAATGAAAACTTTAATAATTTTTCATGTAATAACAATTTACCTTTTTCTATTTTCTATTTACTTTTTTATCTAAGAAAAAATGATCTACACAATTCTTGTATTTCTTTTGGGATCGTCAGTTTATTTTTATTCCTGGCATTAACGGAAAGTTAAAGCTTTCCCAATTGATATTATTTTATTTTTTAAACTATTAATTCAGACCCTTTCTATATTATAATAACTAACGTTTAATACCCTTACCTTATAAAAGTTCTTTTGGCTAATGTTTTTAATCAATTATCGTAATCACTTTGCGTTTTTATCATAAATGTTATTTTGGTTTATAATATAAAACTACTGGTTTTTGACGCATATTTTTTTTTGTCCAATTTCTTCCAACGTTATATAAGCGATCACTTTATTTGACAAATAAATAGCGTATCTCATTTAGAAAAAAATTATGTTTTGCCTATCAGCTTTAATTTAAAACCAGCAAGGCATAAATCAATTAAGAAAAAACGTTTTGAGGTAACACGGGTCTAAAATTAAACATCAATGATTTTGAAGTTTTTGTTTGTCACAAATACGTGAAGTAAACTTGATAGTAAGCAATACATAAAAAATATGATTATGATTATTAGGATCAAAATGGCCAGAAGAAGTAATTAGATGAGGGATATAAAAATATTCTTTATTTTTACAGCTCCATTCTTTGCAATCTCCTACTTAAATGACCCCCTTTTTACCATAGCAATAACCATATTTAGATAATGTGTAACATTTAATAGGTTTTATAATGAGGACACAGTGTACAATAATTATTCTGGATAATCTTTAAGGAAAATGAGGAATTGGATCGCTAGAGCTGCTAGAAGCGTTTATCTTTCTAAAGAATCAGAACCTGTTGAATTTAAATTACTGTAAAAGGTTTTTTTAAACAAAATGAATGACGCAATGGCTATTCCGAGAATCCGTGTTATCAACCTCCTGTGCACGAGTATACTTTGGATAAAGTAGTAAAAGATGTCCTGATCAGGCTATTACCATTATTTTAAACTCATACAAAAGCCAAATATGATGTTTGGATCCCTTTTCGGTCAATTTATTAAGTTGTCCTAAAGTAAAGGTGTACTGAAGACGCGTTATTTATTACGGTAAATAATTCTATAATAAATAAAAACATGTTGTTTTAACATTGAAAAAGCTAATTTGAATCAAATGCAGAAATATTTTTAAACCTTACAGATAATATGAATGTCTCTAATGGATTATTGAAAAAATATGTCTGAATGAGATTGCTATTGTACCAACAACTTGTGCCTTTTCCAGCACGTTCCCTTTTTTAGGGATATGCACCTTTCATTGCATTTTTTTTTTCGATGATCTATTTTCATAAAGCATTTGTACCCAAATAATTGTAACATATAGCATCAACAGCATTTGATCTAGAAAGATGAGATCTTTTAGCAATATAAAAAGCTAGTTTAGCTACATTATTTAATTGTGTATCAATGATAAGTAGCCTTATGCACAAAATATACGATTCATAAAAAAAGCATAAGGCATTAGAGAGTATTCTCTGTTTCCTCGACTTCTAGCAACTTTCAAGATAGCGACTTTAAAATTGCAGCATGTGTCTGTAATTTCAAGTACTTCATTCGTTTTAAAAATAAACATGTCTGTAAAAACAATATTTTATAGTGTATTATCTTATATTACTATATGCTCCTTTCTTTATTAATATAGTTTATATTTTGACAAGTCAGTGGCAAATAAATATTGAGTTCATGTATCAACGCTTTAAAAAGCACCATAACAGTTACTACGCTTATTCCAGGTCTTAGCTTTATCTATATTAAATTATATTAATGGTTCTTGCTTATTATGAAATCAAAATACTTTGTTTTTTGAGTTGTTGATTTTTTATTAATTATCAGAAGTCGTCTAAGCTTATTAAAGCCTACTGGAAAAAGGATGATATTTAATGGTGAAATGTTACTTTTAAATTTGCCTGGTAATTTTTACAGAAAATTTGGTACTAATCTATTGTTTTATTTTTGGAATCGTGTTTCACAAACCAATCGATGATACGAATTTGTCAAAAAAAGTTACAAATTAATTTGCTAAAAAAAGAACTTTTTTTTTAGTTTTTAGTTTTTAAATAGCCATATGGTCTAATGATTTCTGGTACCCACGAAGTATATTCATACGTTTTGAGCTTTTATCAGAATTAAGTACTTATTGTTGAGAAATGATATAGTTGAATTCGTAACCAAATTCAAGTTATATAAATACAATTTATGGGACTGTCAATGTAACACACATCCCATTGCTGCAGAAATAACAGTAAAATACTTTTCTACACCGAATGCTAAAACAATTATTTACATAGTACGAACTCAAAAAATATATATTTATTAAAGTTGTCAGAAATAAATTTTATTTTAGTTAAAACAAATATTGAGCAAAGCTAATTGCGACAAAAACAATTGATACGGTTGTGGTGGCTAAGACTTTAGTGCTAGATGATGCTTGTTTCTTTTCACTTGGTTGTGATTTTGTACTGGTATCGGGATTTGGTTTGGAATCAGAGACTTTTGAGGAGACTGAGGACTTGGAACTGCCATGAGCTTGAGATTCACCAATGCATTCACTAACGGTCATGAGTTTAAAGCCTTTATCCTGTATAAGCTTGACTACTTTTGGAACTTGACGAATTGAACGCTCATAAAGATCTATAAAAATTAATAAAGAAAGTTAGTCTAGCACTATGAGCCTAATTCGAACAACGTTACCATGTTGAAGACTAATATATCCTGGATCAGAATGAACATTGAGATTATTAACACCACCTGTACCCATTACAATTTCTTCAAAACCCTTTTGAATAAGATCGCCACCGTTTTCTTTCATCTGATGGTTGTAATCATGAGGGTCAACGTTCCACATAAGAAGCTTGTATCCCATTTCCTTCAAAAGAGACTTTACTCTAGCATCAGCTTCACCAAAAGGAGGTCGGAGGTATTTTGGAACAATACCAGTAACTTCACGAACAGCTTCTTCTGTTGCCTTTAGCTCGTATATAATTTCTTCGTTAGTTAGACTCATAAGATGGGCATGGGAATAAGTATGGGATGCAATTTGATGGCCTTCATCGTAGATTCTCTTCAAAACTTGTGGGTGCTGTTTAACATAAGAACCTATCACACAAAAGGTTGCCTTTACATTGATTTTCTTCAAATGATCAAGTAGCTCTAGAGTGGAATTACTGGGTCCATCATCAAAGGTAAGTGCCCACGAATTTTTGACAGTACAACCGAATACGTCGGTTTGGATCGGGTTACAACCACAGTTTTTGTAGCAGTCATCATTATCTGAACCATCACACTTAGGTGCTGCACACAAGCCCGATTCCACAGGTCGAACCTTTCCACTGATGCCTGAGAGGTTGATACCTTTTAGCCATTCTGGATTTGTAGGAACAATAATACCATTTTCCTTGTTTTTTAATTCAACGGGCTTGACTTCTTGTTGTTCTATAGGTGCAGGGTCTGTGCTTTCTAAGCTATTTTCCAAGGCTTCTTCATCTGCAATTGTAGATCCGGTTATACACAACATCAAAAACACCGTTACCATAAAATATTGCGATCGCTTATGTAATAACATTCTATAGCAATTTTAATTAATCTTTGATACTCTATTACGACTTGTATAACAATTAGTTTTTGAAATGTAGAAAAAAGAAAGAAAGTATCATTGAGGTTTAGGAAGTAGTTAAACGTAATAAAATAGAATATATATCTACCTATTTTTTTTATTTGTTTTCACTGTAAAACTAGCATGTACTATCATATGGTTGATTTTTTGACAGTTAAAATTAAAATAGAGGAAAAAGTAAACAGTCTTATTGTACTTGATTTAATGATCCGATACCTTGTAATTTGTTTTTCACCTTTTTTTCATTTTTTATTTTTTATAAAGTTGATACCTCCTAATGAATAGCTTCACATTATTCTTTAACATCCAAAGTTTTTTCTTTCTTCTTGTTTCAAAAAAAAAGTACGCTGGTATCATTGTACCATTACTGCTCTATCTTCAGTATAGTGGTTGGAGAGAATTGCAGATATAAGCTTGACCAAGCGGTTTTTGGAACTAATATTTGTTTGCTTATTTGATTGAATCAATTTTATTATATTTGTACAAGATTATATCATTGTTTGATCTTGAAATAAAACCTGAAGAGTATTGACGATATGTATTTTTTTTTAATATTTGACTTATAAGTTTAATCTGAATGAAAATTAGTCATTTTTTTCTCTTGCTATTTTTATTACTCTATTCCTAAATAATTAAGAGATAATAAAGTAGGCTTAGATTCTCCTCGGGGGGGGGGACTTTCCTATTTTAAACGCTAATAAAGTTGAGCAACATGACGTTTTAAAACTTGAAGTTTGAATATGCTTAAATGTATTATCATTTCTAGAATATATATAAATCTAGAGATTAAAAAGAAAAGATGTAGTTTGAACACAACTAATATATCATATATGTGGTTTTTACCTTGATCGCATGCTTGATAAAAGTATAATAACATCTATATGAAAATGCATAAATATACATATATGCTCTTACAACGCTTTCATAAAAGGTGTTTAAAACTACATATGTCGATTTTTTGGATTTGTTATATGAAGAGCAACACAAATTTCCTATATTAAGAAACAAACAAAGAAAATAAAAACGGCTAATATAATTTTACGAGTACGTCATAAGAAATAAAACTGTGATGATCTACTATGATTAAGAAAGATTTAAGTTCTTGAGCCATTTTCATTTAATTTCAGTGCAAGTGATTTTTAAATGTCTTTTATGTATAGCTTTTCATGATTAGTTTTTATTTCATAAGCATTATGGCCAAATTTTTTTGAATGCCACTACCAATTCCTGAAATTCTGGTAATACCATTACTTTTTCTCCTTCAGTCATTATTCTATCTATTGTCTAGAGTACAATACTTTCTTGAAAATAATCTTTGTTTAGTAATACTCTCCAGGGATTCGCATAAATATTGTAAATTCACATATCTAATCCGAATGTTTTTATTTGTATTTATTTACACTATGTGATATTTAGCAGAGAATTTTGAATTGCAAAATTGATGAACATACAGTGGACAAAATTGAATATCTTCACAATTGAGTGTCAAAATGATGGACAAAAAATAAAATACTCACCGGGTATCCACCAATTTTTCAAAGTAAAAACACAGCATTTCACATAATTACTAGATTTGCTCGTTCATTACATCTTTCAAACTATGAACTGAGAAGACACAGTTACAAAGGTGATTTTCTTTTTTCAATACACCTTTTAAACCGCGAGCAGAGAGGAAGCACCAGTAAAAAGCACCTTAGGAAGCAGTTGTCATCTTCTTGCCTTGACATGAGAGCAAAGGAATGATGTGTTTAATACATTGCCAAATGATCCGATTCTTTAAACTTTTTTTGTTGGAGATTTTGTGTTTCTGCATTGGAACCCCTCATTCCTGCAGAAACGGAAAGTATAATATTAAAAAAAAGCCCAAAACGCTTATTATTCCCCTAATCTACGTTTTTTATTATTCCCCCAGATCGCATGCGTATTGTATTATTAACCACAGCTTAACGTAGACTAAGACACCGGACGGACGTCCACATATGGATTTATATTCACAAGAGAATAGCACAAGCTGGGTCTATAGCTGAATATCGTAGTACCCACCATGCACTTCGATATTATACTTTTTTACTCGGTAAGGTGCATATTCGGGGGGGGGGTGTCTTTCTCCTCTTCTGCACAGATCTGCTTTGCCATGGTAAACTTAATTTATTTGCAACTATGGAAGTTAAATCGGTTACTTACTTTTATTTACTTTAGCAAACGAACACATTTACC
>VCJH01000454.1:16866-44817 GCA_024140565.1 Backusella australiensis | reverse complement strand
ACCAATAATATAAAAAAATATTTTTTTTTTTTTTTTAGAAAAAAATGAAATTCTTTATTATTTAATAAAACAAGATAGAACACACGTTTGCAACATCTAAAAACAATTAAAATACATCAGTCTACTTTTGTTTTACATAATAAAGTTTAAAATATAAAAACAAAGAAAGAGGTCAAATATAAAATAGGCTCAGGGTGTCAATTTGAATCATTGTAGGTCATTTGAAGAAATTCAACAAAATAAATTTTGCTAAAAACATCATCACCCATTTTATATCTTCATCTTTCTTTAACAATAATAGAAAAGAGCATCAACTTACCATGTCATTAAAATAAACAAACCATCAAGAAAGAGAAGAAAGAAACAGATGAACCCCCTCTTTTTAAAAGAAAAAGCAAAAAAATTTTCATTTTACAAGTCCCGTGACGGTTGTTTTTTGACAAACAAACTCGTTTCCATAAAAGGCAATTCAAAAAACGGAGAATAAAGCCTTTGAATGAGAACAGAGAGAGAGAGAGAAGACGTTTAAGAAAGACAAACGTATATTGTTGTTATTTATATTTTCGTTTATAACCATTTGTTTTTTTTTTCCTCTTTCTTTTTCCTTTTTCTTTTTTCTTAATGTAAATATCACCCCTTTTATCTCACATTTGTAAATATGTCACAATTATCATCTCATGCTGCACCTTTCACATTTTTCCCCGTCAACAACGACACTGCCAACCAAAGTTTTGAGCATTTTGACCTTCATACTCCGCCTTTGATTACACCAAAGCAGCCTCCTACGAACAACATTGTGAAATTAACAAGACCAACCAATGTTCGCAATTACGAAGCTTATTCAGGGAGAACATTGTTCTTCTGTAATGGGCGTCTTTTAACCAGTCGAGCGTTTTGGGCTTTTGGCCTATCGTTGTTTTTAATTATTGTCCCCTCGATATTGTTTTTAATATTCACGTAAATTTAACATATAAACATTACATACATAGATAATTGACTGATGTCCCTTTTTTTGTTTTAGATGTCCTTGGCTATGGCATCATATATCACCCGCAGTACCGATTGTCTTTGCTTATTTGGTACTGCTCACATTTGCATCCATGCTAAAGACGTCATGGACAGATCCAGGTGTAATGTAGTCCATATATAGGCATATCATCATGATGATTAAACTTTTTTAAATAGATTTTACCACGCAACCTGGATCGAATGGCACCCGCACAAGACGACCATTCTCACTCATATTACTACGATCCAAATTATACGGAGGATGATGGCTTTCCGTTACCTAGACAAGTTACCATCAACGGAATCCAAGTCCGTTTAAAATATTGTGAAACCTGTTGCATATATAGACCACCTCGTGCAAGCCATTGTAAACAATGTGATAATTGTGTAGGCAAGTCCATCTTTTTCTTTTCTTTTAAATACACATGCGGAAGGGGGAAAAGGGCTGATAATTACCTATAGAAAATGAAGATCACCATTGCATCTGGCTTAATAATTGCATAGGTAAACGCAACTATCGTACGTTTTTCACATTCATTGTGACATGTACACTGCTCTGTGTCTATGCTGTTTCGTTTTCCCTCGTACATGTGATTTCCATCTGTCTTTTGCAGACGCACCGCTCGTTTATAGAGGCGTTGGGCCAGGCACCACTTAGCTTTTTTATTGCCTTGTTTTGTATCTTACTCTTGGTGCCGGTGGGTTGCTTGACCACATATCATTGCTTTTTAATCATGAGAGGTGTAACAACACATGAACAGGTGAATACCACTCTCTTATATATGAAACACGAAAAACGTTTTTTAATTCTATTATTATTATTAGCTTAAATCCGATGTGGGAAAGGCGCCCATTGAAGTCAAGATGTTTGGTCATGGTAATGCAATACTTAATATGGTTTATATCCTGTGTAGACCACATCCAAAAAGGTAAAAATGGATTAAAGAAGTGAATGACAACACTAACCATTTATATATAAAGTTATATTGGCAGAAGAAAGTTTGCTCAAGAAATATATGAACGGGAGGATCCAATGTCAGACTCTAATATAACCACTGTGAACGATGATTTGGGACAAACATCTACTTTAGAAACGACATTGACATCAAATGTCCCTTTACCAAATACCACAAAATAATGTAAAAATACATTATAGAACACCCTTCTCGCTTGTGTAAATTTAGATGAAAAGATACGGGAAGCCCTTCTTTAAGCATTCATGTATATATAGATACATAGTGTTATGGAAAAATACAAGTAGCTTGTTCTTGTTGATTTTTCTTTCTTTTCTTTTCTTTTCTTTTATACATTATCTACGAATATTGTATTCATTGTTTGATTCATTCATTTATTATTAAAAGTCTAATAGATTTCCTTTTTTGTTTGGTTTATTACAGGCAAGCTTTTATTGTTATTACAGCAAGTATGATGGTTGCCTATCAATGCTTTATTACGTTATTTAAAAGCATTAAATAATGTGAATCAACAAATTTAGCTTTGCCACTGTCTTTCAGCAACTCTCTTTATAACACGATAACCTTATATACATTAGAACTGCAATAGTCCTCTTCTTGTATGTACAATAGCCCCAAACTCCTTCATGTAACTAATATCTCTTATAGCGCTTTTCTTTCGCTTGTCTGGTTTCATTCGGATTAAACTGTGAATGATAACCTCTTGATTCCTGCTCCTCTTCCTGGTACGAATCATGACCGAGTATCAAGTCATTGACTCGTTGTCTCTCTTGTCTCTCTCTTTCTAATCTTTGCGCTCGAAGGGCTTCAATAGATGAAGACTAAAAGAACATTGTGTGTGTGTAAATAACTCGATACCATGTATTCCAATCTGGCGCATACCTTTTTATTGGCACTACTCTTAGACTCCTTTGTATTTTTTCTTGATTTATGATGATGATCTGAACCCTTCTTCTTTTTCTTCTTGTCTTTATCTTTCAATAGTGAGTTGACTAGTGCCAGTGGATCGTCCTTTAAATCGATAGGATCTCGTTTCCGTCTTTTTTTATTTTTCAAAAAGGTGATATGTTAATAAACACAATGTTTTTAATAAACATATAATATACTTACTTTTTATGATCATCCTTAAATTGAAACTTCTTTACGTGCGTATCACGATATTTATCATCCGAACTTTTAGAACCAGCATACCAAGGTGTATTGTCTTCAAGTATACGTTTAGCACACACGCACACTCAAAATAGTCTATTATTCTTATTGTTCAGTCTTACCTTTATCTTTATCAAGATACATTGTTATCTGACGTTCCCATTTATCATTCTTTTCTTTTTCTTCCGCATCTCGTTCTTCATTTGTTGTCTTTTCGACATCTTGAAACAGATTAACATGTTCATATTTCACTTCAGCTTTTGAAGTCAAGTGTTTCTCTTCTGCTCTTTTTCTTAATATCGCAAGCCTCGCTTCACTTTCCTATACTTGCTAAGTACACAGATAAATGGGAGTGCATTTGTTCACTCACTTACTGCTAAGGTAACTCTTGCTTGCTTTGCACGCTCTTCCTCTTTTGCTTTTTCTTCCTCTTTTCGCACTTTTTCGATATTCTTTTTATTATAGACATGCCAACTAATATCATTATTAATAAACAAATGTGTAAGGATAGTATTTGAAAAAAAAAATACCTTTTATGCGGTAAAATGTTCATTTTAGGCCGTTTTATATGTATATGTAAAGTGAAAAGAGAAAGAGAGACAAAAAATAGGGTATTTTTTTTTGTTTTTAAAAAAATAACCAAGTTTGTGACTTGCCTCATGCTTCAGAAGCAAATTGATAAAGTGAACATATTCGACTCATTTTCATTTTTAAAAAGATAAAAACTTTATTCACAAAATAAACTAAATAAAAAAGGGACAATGAAACGATAAAGAGAGATAATAAAAAAACAAGGTAGTGATAAAGCAAAGTGAGAGAGAGAGGGTAATGTTGGTGTGATAAGGATGTGTTCACACGGTTTCTTGCAAAGTAAATAAACAAACAATTAAAGGGTGAAGAGAAGGGGGTGATAAAAGGTTTCAACGCCATTCGGCAAATCTTGCAAAGTCCTCTCTTCCACTTGCAGAAAGAGCACTTGGGAAGGGCTTCTGCTGTATAATTTTCTACATAATAATAATAAGAATCAATTATAAATATATACATATCAACTATCAATATTATTACCTCTATCTGACCAGCATCGACAAACGTAGGCAACTTCGGTGTACCAGTAGGGGTTGCGATTTTTGTCACTCGATGTTGACCTTCAATGAAAGTAGCACCCAAGTCCCTTAATGCAGCCAGTCTATCATTTCCTTGTGGCATCGAACGGATATTCTTGTTCTGTACAAACGGCTGTTCTTCATAATAGACGTTTTGTTCACGAACATCAGGATGAAAGTGAGTATTGTATTCAGCCATTTTGATTGGTTAGATTATAATTTCATATAAGAAAAGAAAGAGAAAAAGATTTTTTTTTAAAAAAAAAGGTTATTAACATCTGCAGTCCGGTAAGGCTTTTGTTCAGCTGCATTATTTCTTCAAACTACCGAAAAAGTGCATAATGAATCACCGGACTTGAATGAAACATTATGCTTGAACCAGTGGGAGCGTTTCGCAGAATAGAAAATTGTCCTACATACTTTTTTTTTTAAAAAAAAAACTTTATTTTTATGGAAAGCAAGTCAACAACGACGATTCAACAGGTAATAAATAAAGATATAATAATAATACAAACAAAAACAATAAAGAAGATAAAAAGGGATATATCAAGGAGATAGGCAAAAACAACTCCACCTTTTTTTTCTCCTTGAGGATTAAAATATTTTATAAACTAACTTTTGTCTTTTTTTTTTCTTCTCTATACATACTACTGATATATTGTTTTGTTCTCTTCTTTTTTTTTTAAGTATAGCAAAAAAAAATAAAATAAAATAATAATAATAATATATATACAACAACAATTATATCATGACCTTGATTTTGATTCTAGGAGCATCACTGTAAACATACCAACAAATAGAAACAATATACAAAAAGAAGCAGACGTAATAGCACCTCTACTTGCAGGAAAGTTACCATGCTGCAGTGCCCATTGAGCATGAAAATAACGCACATTTCCGAAATATAAGAACAGTATACTAGCCATCACAAAAATCAAACCAAGTGCTCGTCCAAATCGCTTGTGGTTGGCATTGGAAACATGATAGACTTGAATTATCCCTAATTATCAAAATTTTAGAAAAATGGATAAAATGGTATTTAGAGCAATATTTTTAATATATTGCGCAATTTCTATTTAATATTAGCATTATTATTTACCTATACCAAGTGTTATTAAGGTTAATGAAGTTCTAAACCATGCTAGAAAGGTGCGCTCATTTGCTATATTACATGTTTAGATTTTTCTTAAAAAAAAAAAAGAAAAAAAAAGATATAGTACCTAAATGATCTCGAGCAGTATTTCCTTTGTTTTCTAGAATAACAGAAGTCGAGTATTTCATATAAATAGAATCGATAAATGATATGAATCGAGGAACAAAGCATTGTCGATGCTGCTGTTTTGCCTTCTTTTCATTTGTGTCACCACAGTCTGTGGCCGAATCGTTATCTGACATTGTATCACTATTTGTTGAACACTGATAGCTATCTGCCATAATGTCGCTATTGTATATTGTCAATGCGTCGTTATAGTCGCCTTCGCATGTCTTTGTTTCTCCCATTGTATTTGTTGTTATTGTATTGTTAATTTCTATGTGTCTATGGTGTTTATTAAATTAATAACAATGAAAGAAAAGTGAAAAGAAAAGGGAAAAAGGAAAGAAATAAAAAGCGAAATATATCCACATAAGTAATAAATAACATGAAGGATAAATAAAGTAAACTATCATGTACAAGTATTATGGATTCCCCTATTTTTATTTTTATTTTTTTTCCTATACTCTACATCACTTTTTTTTTCAGACTCAAAGTGCTCCTAGCGGTCCCCATACTTTTTTCCCTGCTCGTTGTATGTATGTTTACAAAAGCATAAGAAGTTATAAAGCATTGATATCAATGCACATCTGTTTTCTTATAATCTTGATTGGATTTTTATTATCATTATTAATATTTTGAATATTACCAAAATATAGGATTTAATATGACATTGAATAAACCAGGATTTCACTTCAATATTATAAAAAGTGCAAAGTAGCGTAAAAGAATTATGTATTTAAATGTGATCTGAGTAAAAAAAAAAAGATCTTCCCAAATGTATATTAATAGGTGTGAAAAAAACTATCTGCAAAAAAAAGTAGTTGATATCGTGTGGCTCCACATGGATAATCAAAAAAATACTAAAGTTGTACTAGTTCATATTTGTTGTTGAAAATAACGAGACTTTTGTAAAAGAAGCCTTTTTTTTATTCAGGCCATTTGAATGAGAGCATCATTTTTTTTTCTGTTTAAGGATTGATAGACATGATTCTTCTTTTTTAGTCTTTTTACAGAAAATATAAAAATTCTGTCAATATAAGGGTTTTATATATTGTACTCTTCTTATATCCAATATGCACGTATATTGGAAAACGTAGAGTCTCTTTCTTTTTTTGTACGGAATTCAGATCCGACTTGGAAAACAAAAGGAGTGGGATCTTTTTATTATACAGAAAATGAATCAGTTTGAATGCATATAGATTGATGTCCTGATTTTAGTTTGCATTCAAGTTCCTTTCCTTTTTTTTTTATTTCGTCACCGCCCCTTTTAAATATATTAAACAAACTCTACAACATACCTCGAAATCACGCATTTTTTGTAGCATGAGATCTATTTTTTTTTTCTGCGGTTAGAATAAAGGTGATAAATTATGTCATTACAAGTAGTGATAAATAGAAAAGAGATAAAGAAGAAATGATGTTTTGTTTTTGCACCTATTTCGATGTGCATCCAAGGCGATCACCTTTTTCTATAATCAGGGATATCTTCTTCACGTGTGCATGTCGATCTATATTTTAGAAGCCCTGGCAATATATTTTTAGTCGCATATATGCAAATGACATGATCATACGAGAATTCCTTTTTCTTCTTAATCGTCTTATCCCTTTATATGCTCCTGTTTTTTTTTCTTTTTACAGAGAAACAATAAAGAAGGGAAAAAAATAATAAAAACTAAAGAGAATATTAACCATTTTGTTAGACAGAATAAGGTTGTTTTAATACATATAAGACTCAGCCTAATATTATTTTATGCACATTCAACATATGTTGATTTATTCATAATAATAATAATATGACATGAAAAGATGCCTATTTATTTATTGACAGATATAAATGCTGTAATTAACATCATGAAGCTTATTATAAAATAATATATAAATTGTATTATCACTAAGCATAGTCTTATCTATATATATATACACTAATTCTTATAAATATATAAAACGACTGAATATCAACTATCTTGAACTCGATAGGTATTTGCTTTGAAAGAACTTAACAACACGCCTACATCGATCACTGACATTCGTTTTTCTTTATAAAATACTAAGATATCCTTTTTTTTTCTGTATACATTATTTACATCCCCTCTCAAAAACAAAATGGGGAAGATGTATCCCTTAAAGCATTACTTTGTTTCATTTAAAAAAATGAATCAGTTCAACGCAATCCTAATTGCTTCAACATAACAACAAAGTAGAATATTCTATTCCTCTTATAATTCATTGCAATTTATTTCATTAATTGTATTGCATTTAATATTTTTTTGTCATTATCAGTGACGTTTACTCACAGCAGGAATGATACTTTGGGCACTATAGTCTATTTTTGCACAATAACAATGTAATTACAAACCTAATGGGTTTATAGACTTAAATACATGTATTAATATTGCGTTGCCAAATATTATCATGTTGTATCGAAAAAAAGGGAGAATGTAGTATAACTTGTCATTATTGTTCATCAACGTTCAACACCTTGTAGTTCCCTAGCGTTCCAAAAAATAAGTAAAAATCAAGCAAACTATTGTTATCTTTTTTCTTTTAATTTTGACTGATCTAGGTACATTTCTCTATTCATTCAAGAAAAAAAAAAAGAGATCTCCCTTCATTGTTTAGAAATACAATGAGTAACCCCGATTTTGGATCGACACCTGGTTTCTAGTTGTCAAAGCTCCTCATCTCCGACTCAAAAATCAATCGTAACTCACCGCAATTGCAAATATCCTTACCAATTCAATTCTTGTGGATTTTATAAAAGGATAAATCACGGAATTTGTAGTTGAAGCAAAGGAAGATTGGTCGGGCAAAATATAGGGTATCTAATGGTGATGTCTCGCTTGATTTAGTTAAAAATCATATAAATCGCAAGCGGTTACGTTGTTAACAAATAAAGACATATTTCAATGAAATATAGTAAACTTGTTTTACCTATTAAAAAGATAGGGTACCAACTGGTACTTTACCTGGCATACATCCAACGACTCATGGATAGAACTATCATCAGTTATCACTAGCAATGGTATTATATGATTATTATTATTTTGTAATTTCAAGTGAACGAGATATTTTTATGTTAGCTATCACCATTCATCCCAGAGTTGATTTTGCATTCAAATACTTTGGAAATAGGGGGTTGCACTTTAGGCCATTTAGAGCTTTTGATTGTTTTGAATGATTTTGAATATATATATAAATTGTATTTTGTGTCATAAAATATAGCTTAATTGTATTTGAAACCTTGCGCCAAACATTTGAGCACCATTACGTAGCATTCGAAAGTCAATTATTTGAAGTTGAAAACTTTTGAATTGAATCATTGTATTCAAAATAGGAGAGGGGATTGCTGTTGAGGCTTTTGGGTACCTTTCGGCCATCTAAACCCATTCCAATTTATTTTAAAGTAAAATCAACTATACACTGACATAGTCTTTGCTTGTTAGTAAAAACGTATGACTTGCGCCCGTCTTTAATTAATGCAAAATCAAAAAGCTGAATTAAGTATTTTGATTGGCTATACTAACTGTTAGAAACTTGTTGCCTCACAAATCCATCAAACTCTTCTTCTTCTTCTTCAACAACTTGTTCTCACTATTTTATTGAAATAGAAGTGTGTTATTGAGCCTCACATGTTTTCATGCAAATAAAAAATAAATAGCAAAAGTGGTTGGAGAAAACACGTTTTGTCTGAAATTGAATATTTTCATGGTTTTTGTCAGAAATAGTTTCACTGAAGGCGTACCACGCAAAAAACGTGCAGTTTAATTTTCATTTACAAAATAGAGTAGTAACATGCTTTAAGTAAAATAAAAAGTTTGAGTTCTTTTTAATGATTCCAGGCACCATTTTTATTTACGGCAAAAAAACTAAAAATAAATGATCCAGGTCTTTTGTTTATTTTTTCTGACAGGTTTTCAATGTTACATCGAATGTCGCCTTTTTTTTTTTCTCATACTCAAGAAATAGGAGAAAATGTATTCTAATAATAGGCTTATTGTTGAAATTAAAAATAATCATTCTGGATTGCTATGTCTTTTTTAAATTGAAAAAAAAAGTCTTTTTCATTCTCATGTAACACTGTTTTTGACGTTTACAAAGCTAAGAAGTTTAGGTGTAGAGCACTGAGAGAATCTTGGAGATATAACTATTAAATACAACGCGAAAGTCTTAATTTGATGAAATAGTAACCTGGTTATCATTAAAGTTGAACACGGCACTCTCTTGCTTTGATAATAAGGGCTTGGGAAAGAACAAGTGACTGCTCTGAACAGTAAAAATCTTGACAAAAAAGTCTGAGTCAGACTTCCAGATCATTCCAAAAAGCATTTCTTACTAATGCAGAAAAAAATTATGGTGGCTTATGTCTTAGTTTATTAGACAAAAGTTGCGACAAAATTCAATCAGGTTCTATATCATTTTCTCTTTAAACTATGTCTTTGACTCAAGCAGAAGTTGCTCTTCTTTTAGGAACAGAAATATCCTCTGACTCGCCTTATTTTACTTCTGTATCTGATATCCAAAATGGTCAGTACGCTGCTGCCATAAAGAAGAGCCCTCTCTTTCAGCAAGCAGCTCAAGATGCCGACAGTTTAAAAACAACAGGTGACATTCAAGCTTGGGTGAATGAGCATTTGGAGAAAATTGACGCAAACGATGAAAAGACACAATTGGAGTTGCTTATTACTGGTATTGCTTGTTTAAACAGCTTTATTCAAGTCAACTGGACAGGACCTGTTTTGGACTTTGAAGTGTCTCAACTCTTTTGTCTTGAGAAGGACCAAGATCTCGAGAGAAAAATGCACGCGATTTGTTTGAAAACGCTCTCAGTAGACAGTGAAGAAGTTTATCATCTTACACAGCAGCTCCCATTATTATCTATCGCTCGTACCGTGTTATTATACCTTTGCAACAAATCATGCTTCACTGCTTCCTTCTGGTCTATGCGCGCCGTTTTCATCCAACAGCAGCTTTTGGACGAGTTTACTGGTTCTCTTCAAAGTGAATTGATGAAGCTTGCTGAACAGAGCATCAAAGATATGGAAAATCAAAAGGAATTGGATAGCGTAGCACTTGAAGGTGTCAAGGTTCGTCACGAGTTGGAATTAGGTTTGATTTATAGCTACTTTGGACAGGATAAGGAAGCAATGGAGAAAATGGAATCGGCTCAAAAGGAATCAGGTTTCAGATGGTCATTAACTGGTGCTCTTGGTCGTCGCACAAAGTTCCAGACGTTTGATATCTCTCAACTTGTCATCCTCGCCGAAAGTAAGAACGCACAACAGACAGACGATGAAGCTGCTAGACCCGAAAATCTTGAATTAAACGATGATACTGTTTTGGACCATATTGCTTTCACCGAAAATGACAAGAACAAGGATGAAGAGAATAAACGCCATGGAAATTTGAATGTTATTGATCAGTGCATACTTTTGGCATTTTGTTTAAATGTCAAGAACACCAATCCTGATCACGGTATCACTACAGAACAGATGGTTCCCTATGTCACCCGTGTCTTGGAAAATGCGAATAACTGGATGGTTCATACCATGGGCTTATTATTACGCTCTCGTCTCGAAGCTCATAAGGGACGTACGGTTGAACGCGCTGCTCTTCAATTGCAGGCACTGGTAGATCAAGTCAAGGTTGAGGACTCTACAGTACAGGAACGTCTTTCATTCTTTTATGATTTGTTGTTGCCTAGCAAATGGGAGATGGAACGTGAGCTGGCTCGCCGCTTTGTCTCTTTGGGTGTTATCCGCTCTGCTTTGGAAATTTTCGAACGCCTTGAGATGTGGGAAGATGTCATTTCTTGTTACCAGATGCTTGAACAACCCCAGAAAGCCAAGGATATATTGAACGACTTGATGGGGAAGAACCCTGATTCGCCCAAATACTGGTGTATTCTCGGTGATCTTGAGGCAGAGCCTGAGCATTGGAAAAAGTCATGGGAAGTATCTGGACATCATTATGCTCGTGCTATGCGTAGCTTAGGTTCTTATCTTTACAAACGTGAAAACTACGAGGAATCCATCGAATGCTATCAAAAGGCTCTGAATATCAATCCTCTCTTTGAAAGCTCCTGGTATATTTTGGGCTGTGCTGGTATGTTTATTGAGAACTGGGAGGTGGCTGCTCGTGCATTTCAACGTGTCGTTGCCCTGGATGATGATCAACCTGAAGCTTGGAATAACTTGGCCAGTATTTACATCAGAATGGATAGAAAGCCAGATGCCTTTTTAGCTTTGAAGCGCGCAACAAAGATGAAGTTTGACAACTGGAAAATGTGGCAGAATTTGCTATTCGTGTCTGTTGATGTTGGACAATTCCCTGATGCCATTTATTCTATGCAGCGTGTTGTTGAATTGCGCTGGGATAAAGTACGCGATCAAGCAGTTGATGTACAAGTATTACGCATGTTGGTGGAAAATGTCATCCAGAATTGGAAAGATCCCCATGATCGTGATGGTGTACGCCTTTCGGGTCATATCCAACGTTTATTAGAAGAAGTCATTTTATCTCGCATCACAAACTCACCAGATATTTGGATGATTTGCTCAAAATTCTATTTGTGGCAACAGCGTTATAAGCAAGCACTTGACACATCCGTCAAGGCCTATCGATCTGTTATGCATGACCCACGTATTGAAACCGAGGAATCTATCTTTGAAGATGTAACCACTGTAGCACTCGAGACAGTCGACATGTATGAGACCTTGGGCGAGAAGCAAGAAGATGGTGAGCCTGTCTGTGCCGATTGGAAATACCAATCACGTCAAATACTTAAAGGTTTAATGGGTAAAGTGCGTGATGTATTCGAGGATACACCATCATATGAAAAGCTAAAGGAACGTATGGACGATTTGAGAAATGCTTAATTCACTTACCCTTTCATGTATTCTACACTATTAATAAAAAAAAATATTAAATAAACTAATAAAATTTTTGTATTTGATACATTTAAAAACAATATTAATATAATAAAAAGATATAAAAATAACTCATTTCTCTTTCATCGGACACATGTCTGTATTGAGTGTTTATAATATAAACTCTCTTTTTATTTTATAATAAATCTTGTTACACGAAGGTAAAAAGCGATAAAACCTTACATTATAAAAGCTTCTGAATTGTAATAGTGTGAATAATTAGATTGTAATAAATTGTGGCCCTAGTGTAATTATTATATATGTAATGTTGCTATAAATATAGAAAAGGTGATTTTCTTCTTTGTTTTTGCTGTCAAAACGTTTTTAAAAATAAAACTATTTATGAAAGAAGTTAGACTTCTTTACATTCCAATATCCGATCAGGCCTGACTGATTACCGAAATTAGCAAAATTTTGGTTGTACACTTCACATTTTGCAATGTTACAAAAACTGAACACAAAGCAACTTGCTACTCTCCTATTTAAGCCTTTTCACTTCAAATAAATGACCTTTAACTCTCCGATCCTATTGAGTTTTATTTATCTTTAGCTTGTTCCTAGCCTTTCTTGTTCTTCTTCTTCTCCATTCTTCATACCTCCCTTTACTCTCCTTTCCTTTTTTCAGTTATCTTATAGCCTATAACCATGGTAACCGAAGAAATCATTGCCCCAAGCTGTCAGGGCTGTTCAAAGTCGATAGAAGAGGGAGCAGTTGTTGCTTTTGGTGAAGCTCTCTTTCATGTCAATTGGTACATTTCGGTTCATCATCATGTTTCAAAAAAAAAGACAGCCATTAACTTGTTTAAAAATAGTTTTGTTTGCGCCAAGTGTAAAGAAAGAGTTAATAACCAAACGAACTTATTATTATTGGACGACGGAAGACCAGTGTGTGATAATTGTTCTTATAACTGTGTTTTATGCCATCAAGTGATTCGAGACGAAGCTATTATGACAGGTAATTAATTAAAAAAGTTATTGTTTCTAATTATTATTAATAATTACTATATTAATAAATGACACTCTTATCGTAACAATAGGCGACAAAGCATATCACACCGAATGCTTCAAGTGTTCTTCATGTAAAAATAAGATCGAGGACTTGATCTTCACACAGACTACAAAGGTGCGCTATTTCATTTAGTGTTTACGCTAGTAAAAAAAGAATATTAATAATACTAAAACCATCCGCTTATTCCTTTTTAGGGTATATTCTGTACAAAATGCTACGAACTTCGCAAAGAAGAGAAAATGCGTCGAAAGAATAACAATAACAATAATATTAAGGTAAACAAGTGTGCCCTATGCTTTAATAATGCTAACAATAGAACATCTTGCCTATTTAACACTAGTCTGAGTCAAATCAATTACCTTTACCAACTCCTACTCGCTCTCGTAATAACTCACTTGATAAAAACAACACTACAACCAAAAATGCACCACCAAGCGACTTTTCTGTCTCGCTTGACTTCTTTAACTCGGATTCAAATGAACTGGCAAATCTATCAGATTCTCTTGGCGCCAATCTCTCCCTGAATTTTGGTTTATCAACAACAGATTATGTGGAGGATATAAGCCCGACTCAGACACGTATCAATCGGGCATCAGAGATTTTACAATCTTCACTCCGTACTTCATCGTTAAAGAATATCGCCTTTGATAAAGATCTAATTGAGAAGGATGTTAGTGATGCGGACAAGTTAAAACAGGAACTAGAAGAAGCAAGGTCTACACTTAAAGAGGTTGAAACCAATTATAATTTACTTCAGGTAATATATGAGTATTTCATATATAAAAATAAATACATTCTAAAAAAAAAGTATTTGTTGGGGGTGATATCAGGATGCGAGCCAGCAAGCTTTGGATGAGTTTACAAAGGTCAAGGAGGACTTTGCCAAAGAGGCTATTGTTAAACAACAGCAAGAACTTATTATTACTGCACTATTGCGTAAAAATGGCGGTATACTCTCAAAGCAGAATATTACAAAGGCGGCCCAACTTAGAGTGGAAATCGATCATGCTTGTCATGAGTTAATCAAATACAGGGACGAATTGACAAATATGACTGACCAACAAACAGAAAAGCAACTCAAGTAAGTTGATCGACTTACCACAGAAAGTAATGCCTCAGCACTAATTTTATAATATTAGAAACTTCATACAAGGTAACGAGGCTCTTTTAAAGTCGCAGATTAAGGCTTTAAAATCAGAACGCGATGTGCTGAAATCAGAGACTAAAGAATTGCGTACTTCAAGAGATGACATTATTCATGAAATAACACTTTTAAATGGTAAAAACGCAGAGTTAACAAATATGAATAATGAGCTTTCTATGAGGGCCATAGAGAAAGAGGAAGCTGCCAGCACATCAAACAGCGTGGTGGTACAGCCTTCTTCATCGACTCTTTCTGTTTCACACTCTACTGATTCGTCATCCAGTTTATCGTTGGTTACTACACGTTCTCGTAAAATATCAGATGCTAGTTCCATTATTTGTAAAGTATCTACAAGAAACAGCTTCATTGCAGATCAAACACCCAAGTTATTCCGAATCAAAAAGAAAGGTAGCACAATGTTCAGTAAATTCAGTGGCAGCAGCAATGGTGCTACAACAAAGCCATCTGTCAAACCAGAGCCATCCATCTCTTCAAAATCGAGCATCTACAATGGTGGCAGCAACAGCAGTCTACAAAACCTTGCAAATAGCTCCAGTAGTTACGATCTAACCAACTTGTCTGGATCTTTGGGCAAATCATCTAAAAGTAAGCTTGGGATGGAATCTAGCCTCTCGCTTCATCAAATTCCCACTACGAATCACGGTGGAAGCCACTCCTTCCAGCCAACATCATTTCTGAGACCAGTCAAGTGTGGTGTTTGTGGCGATAAGATATGGGGGCGCTCTGAATATCGTTGTGACGGCTGTGGATTTTCTTCGCATTCCCGTTGTCTTACAAAGGTGCCACAACAATGTCTGGCTGCTGCACGTAGTAGCCTGGATCTTTTAAGCTCTACCTCTTCTTTATCACCTGACAGTGACGATGGAGCTTCTAAGCAATTAGCTAGTATGTTTGGTATGGATATGAGTGAAAGAGTCAAGATCGAAAATAGAGAAATTCCTCTATTAGTTGAAGAATGTATCAAGGCAGTAGAAGCAAGAGGATTAGATTTTGAAGGCATTTATCGAAAATCAGGTGGTGCAGCTCAGATTCGTGCGATCCAGACTTCCTTTGATCATGGAGAAAAGATTGATCTATGTGATGAGGATGAATACAATGATATTGGATCCATCACAAGTGTGTTGAAACAGTACTTTAGAGAGCTTCCTAACCCGCTATTAACATTTGAAGCATACGATGCATTTATTGAAGTGTCCAGTAAGTGGTTTTTATTATACTTTATAAACTAAATACTAATTTTACTTTATGTTTCCTCATAGCAATGGCAAATGGTCCTAAGAAGATGGATGCATTTAAAAATATTATAGCTAAGCTTCCAACGGCACATCGTCAGACGATGTCACTACTGTTCAAGCATCTTGCTAAAATATACAAACACTGTGATACTAATCGTATGTCTATAAAAAACTTGTCAATGGTGTTTGCTCCTACTTTAATGCGCCATAATGATGACTCAAAAGATTTCCTCGACATGAGCTATAAAAATGCCGCCGTTGAATTTATTTTGACAAATACTTCTGAACTATTTAAATCTTAAAATAATTCTAAACCCATGTTTATATCGTAGCACCTCTCCTTTCCCTCCATTCACTTATCCGTCTTCTTTAATATTTATTTATTTATTATTCTTATTTTGTATATTAACATTTGTATGTTGTAAATTTCGTACTTCCATTAAATAAAATTTAAAAAAAATCAACACCAATTTCTATCGCGAATTCATTAGACTTAGTATTTGTATATTGTAAGAATAAACAACGAACCATAAGATATGTCTTGCAAGATATTATACTTGATCAGTCCTAGGCGTAACTAGTAATGAGTGCATGAAAGGGTTTTTCAAGGAGAGTAATAAGAAGATTAAAAAAAGTTATAGCATAACTGATGACATCATGCTATATGTTATAAGACATGATAAGGTTATATTACTTTCCGGTCATCAAAATGATGAATACTCAAAGTTCAGGTTAAGATTTCTTGCTCTATATTTTATTGATGAAGTGTTACTTTCCAAACACCCTTAATTCGGAATCATGTAGTTTGAGAGTGAACTGAAACCCATATTATGGAGTTTCAATCGTTCAAAGAATTTTTTTTATAGAAATTGGCGCCTAGTTATTCAAAGAGTAGTCATTTACATGATTAAAAAAAACTACAAAGTTCATTGTTGACTTAAAAAAGGTATCATTTTATTTATTTTTTAAAAAGGTCTTTTCTGATATTAATAAATTAGGGATGAAGAGGTATCTAAAGTAGTAGTAGTAGTATATAAGTTCTAAAAATAAAGGACAATTCTAATAAGCTGCAATTAATTCCTGGATTGCTTCCTCTGTTCCGAAAATGAGACCAACAAGGCCGAGAACAATAACAAGGAAGCACCATACGAGTTCGTAAATGGGTTTGCTGCGGAAACCAGTTAGTTTTAAATAGAATACAACAGGGAAAATGAAAATCAAAGCACAATTTGCGAAAGCACCGAGGAGTGACATCAAAGCGCCAAAATGAGGAACAGTACAGGCAATGACACCAATAACACACATGGTACTAATACGGATGACCGCACGAATAAGGAATTCACGGAATCTTCCGAAACGTTCGACAGTAATATTAAACATTTCTTCGATATCAAGGGAGAATGAGGTGACAAGAATAGGAACTGCCATAATAACATGAACTGTAATGAGAACAATTGATACAGTTTGGGCAGTACCTTCAGGAATGGAGTTATAGACAGGACTAGCAACATCACTTCCGTAAACCAAATATCCAGTAACAGCAGTGATAATGTACAAAACAGCACAAGTACTAAGTCCACCAGCGACTACTTTAGTCCAGTGTTGAGGATGCTTCATTGAAGCTTCAACATGAGGATAGACAATATTACCACCAAAACTGAAAGAAATTGTACTGAGAGCGATTGGGAACATGTTCCAATTAGCAACATCATGGTGCACTTCACCAACATTAGGTCTGTCAATACCAGCCATAATCACCACAATAAGAACTACAATAACAGTAGCAATAGCGCCAAAAGCAGACATCCAGGCAACTTCCTTCATGGATTTAACAAGAACATAAGGAACGGCAACGATGGCACAAGAAATAATAGTCCATGGCGCAACACCAATTTCTGCAGATGTTCCTTCACAAAGCTGATTGAAGTTAGTGCCAGCTAAAACCATGTAAAGCACAGGAGCACCTAATACAATACAGGTATTAAAGAAGAATGTGACCCAACCACCAATACGGCCAAATGCCGCTGTAGCAACCTCTTTGTATGTATGGAGACGAGAATCGCCGTTGGCATAAAGACAACGAATGAGAATAACACCAGTATATATAGACATGGACCAAGATAAGAATATAATCAACAAGCCAATCCAACCACCTTGGGCTAAAGCCATAGGTAAACCAAGGGTGCCGGTGCCCGCAACGATACACCTAAAAAAATAATAATTAGATTAGACATAATACTATGATAAAATCATATTTCTAATTCTTACACCACGTTGAAATAAGCCATCCAAGATGAACCAGCATCTTCGCGATTAATATCAACAATACCTCCTTCAGCTATTTCGAACTCGTGCTCTATTTAAAAAAGGGGTGAATAAGTACATCAGTCTCAAATCAATGTTATTTAAGTATTAACGTACCACTAGCAACAGAGACTTGATAATCGATGGGTGTCTTCTCTTCTTTTATAGACATTTTGGAATATGTATTTGTATATTTGTATATTTGTATATAAAAACTCAGATCTTAAGTGTATTATATAGTTGTATTTTTTATGCTTAAAATCAATTTAAGTATTAAAAAAGGAAGAAAGAGTGAGTTGTAATGATATTGACAGCTCATGAAAAAGAAAATCCACTCTATTTATATAAAAAATTTTTATTCCTATTATCGTGAGAGAGTTTTAGCCCAATATAGACTTTACATCCAATAAAAGCTATATTTCCATTTTAGGAAGGGGTTTGTTTTCCACGCTAGATGTTTGTTTTCTTTTAAAATCTGAAGACCCAACTTGGATAATGCTGTGTGCAAAACTGTAATAAAACCTATATTATACATCCACCAAGCTGCAATAAAAACAATATTTTGTCTAAAATATTCCTGCATTATCCCTCAGGTATTTATATAAGGAATATGTTGTCCTCAATAGAAATAAAACACGAATAGACTTACGAAACATAGTGTTACAGTAGAAAAAAAAAGTGAAATCATCTCCAGTTTTTTTTCATTTAAGATATAAAAACACAAGTAAATAAACAATGTTTATATTTATATTAGAAAAATGATCAAGTTTTTGTAAGCTACACTCACTTGATCTTTATACTACCTATAAATGGCACCATTGACAGATAAAGCAAAATTTTATTATATAGTATACTATTGTTCATTTCTTAAAAAATATATGCCCCGAATTTAACATTAACCTTCAAAATCAGAAACATAGCGCAAAAAAGAAAAAAAAGAAGAAAAAAGGAAAAATAATATCAAATTAACTTTCCTCTTTCAATTGAGTCATAACCAGCTTAGCAGGCCATTATTTTATTGGTTGAAAATATGTTTTTGCAATAAAACACATAGTGCGCACATTCAATTATTGACTCCAACATTCTGTCTGGAGATCAATTTTAACAAACACACTTTATTGTATACAAGCCTTTCGCCCAATAGACTTTATTCAATATGACATTTCTTGTTTTTTTATGGATCCTTCTTTGTTAGTGTTGGTGATAAGTATTTTGGCTTTGTTTTTTTAAAAAAAAGTCTGCAAAGCCCAAAACAATAATTTTTTTTTTCCTAATAAATTAAGTTATCATGCTTACATCCCAGTGTTTAATCAGAAAACAATATCGATGCTTTCAATTGTATCAACAGAAATATTATACTTTTACCTTTTACAGATGATTCATATACTCTTTACAAAAGTGTAATACTCTGTTCTTATGGAGATAAAATATATTACTTGAACTACTCTATTGAAATTCGCTTCAGAAGAATCTCAATCCATTACAGCATTATTCGTGATTTTTTTTTCTTATTTAACTATTAATCCAATTTATGAAGTAGTCGGTCTCGTTTTCCATACTGTATGACAAGAATATCAAATAACGTACTGTAAGGACATAATAAACGAAGAGCCATATACAATGATTTTATAAACACTTTATGAAAAAAACCTCCAAATGTTGGGATGTCATTTAATGAAGTCATGATTAAAGATTAAGAAAAAGAAAAAAAAAACTTCAAAAAACTGACTTTATTCCGAGAACTTGGGCTTAAAACACAGCGCGATACCAAGTGTATATCTACGAATTACTAAGTGAACGTATACATTTGGATCAAAATGGAGATCAAAAGTAGACAAACACCTCTACTGTTTTACTTTTAATTATAGAAAATGAGTAAAGAACAAATTGAAAAAGAAATCACTTTTATAATAAGAAACTTTGAAGTTATATTTTTATGACAGAAAAATTTTAATTTCGTTTATGCCTGGGACTCGATTTAATTGGAATAGAGCTTAATTTCAAGATTTGCAAATGTTTTTGTTGAAGGGGAAGAAACTTTATTCTCGTCTTTGCTTTTGATGGAGAAGGTAGCATCTGTCATCTTTTTCATTGGTAACGCTTTCGTAAATTAACATGCTTTTGGTAGTATTAAATTTATCGCGCACACCTAATTAAATCGGCCTGAACGGCTTTAGAAAACATACAATGGCTTAGCTTCACTTATCTCATTTTTTTTTCTTGGGTTCCTTTCTACCTTGTGTTCTAAAAAAATACTAAAACACAGAAGATGTTCAAATATAATATGATATGATTCATTAAGTGTTAAATTTTTGGCGATTACGGCGACTTTCTATATTTTCGTCAATACGAACATAGCTTTCCTCCAGATTAACAAAATACCACTTACATCCTGCTGTTTTACTCGCAATCTATATTTCACTTTGACCCATCCATATTCAAAAAGTTATGCTAATTTTTATTGTTCTTTTCTTAGCATAAAGTGAAAATAAACTACATTCTATGCACGTCCCAGCAAAGATATTTGAAACCCGACAGGGGTAGGATATACTAACACTCTTCTATTATCTTCATAAATCATTCGAGATCTGAAGGGCATAATCCCGAAAAAATTGAATTGCTCAAGAAACTCAGACTATGATATAAAAGTGTCACAGTGTTGAGATACCAAATAATGTTTAGATAAGCTCTACTTGTCTCTCCCAAATGCTAGATAAAGTTAAGGTGAAAGGGGAGCTGCCTGCTGAGCTCCATCGTGGAAAAGTTATATGCCCTAAGATTTTATAGCTACCAAGTACTACAGTTTCTACGTTCATTTATTCACAAAAGTTAAGATTATCGGTACCTTTTTGATAATGTAGCACGGAAAAACTGTCCCTGTTCCCCAAAAGATTTACTTTGGTACCACTTCTATGTTAAAAAAATAGATTAGTATTATTGGATAATATTCTTCCTTATGTAAAAATATACTTTTTTGTATTCTTATTAGATCTATACATTGTTGAATTAAAGTTCAATACCATTCAAATTCAGAGATAAAGTTACGATGACCATCAATAAAGATAGATTTCACTACAAAGAAATCAAGTTCACTTTCAGTCTTTGAATCATTATATGTATTTTTTTTCGGTCAATACAAAAAGTATAGTTGTGATATTTTCTCGTTTGGATTATAACATATCATTTAAATTATATTCAATTCTTGCTATCATTGTATATATATATTAATCGGGAGAGCAGTAATTTTATTGATTTTGATTGATCCTATCATCCCATTTCCAGTAAATTCCCGCTTGTAGCACCACTTGGATCTCTTAACTTACCGCTAGAAATAAGGTTCATCGCACAACGAGGAGGTAAAACTCTTCGGTCATTTTGTTGAGGTTTCAACAAAAAACAGAGTAAACACAAATTTTGCTAATAACTTTATTGTATTTTTTTTTTAAAAACCTTTAGATTGATTTTTTTTTCAAAATTCAAAAACGTTTATAAAGGTTGAAGCCATTGTAATTGGATTAAGAGATAGTAAATAAAATGTTGAAAATAAACGTGTTCTTAAATATTTAAATTAGTTATGACTTTATTTATTTTAAAAAAAGGGATTTCCCATTTATAATTTAAAGCTAAGAGGTATCTACAGTAATAATATATATGTATAAGTTTTAAAGTAAGGTGTAAAAAAATTGTAGACTTTAGTAAGCCGCAATCAATTCTTGGATTGCCTCCTTTGTACCAAAGATGAGACCAACAATACCAAGTACAACAACAAGGAAGCACCATCCAAGCTCGTAGAAGGGCTTGTTGCGGAAACCAGTAAGTTTCAAGTAGAAGAGAACAGGGAAGATGAAGATCAAGGCACAGTTGGAGAAAGCACCGATAAGAGACATCAAAGCACCAAAGTGAGGCACAGTACAAGCAATGACACCAACGACGCACATAGTGGCAATACGGACGGCAGCACGGATCATGAATTCGCGAACCTTTCCGAAACGCTCGACAGTGATATCAAACATTTCTTCGATATCAAGAGAGAATGAAGTGACAAGGATAGGTGCAGCAAGTAAAACGTGGAGTGTGATGATGACAATGGCGACAGTTTGAGCAGCACCTGCGGGAATGGAGTTATAGACAGGACTAGCAACATCACTTCCGTAAATCAAATATCCAGAAACAGCGGTCATGATGTACAAGACAGCACAAGTACTAAGTCCACCAGCAACTGCCTTTGGCCAGTCACGAGGTTGCTTCATTGAAGCTTCAACATGAGGATAGACAACATTACCACCAAAACTGAAAGAAATTGTACTGAGAGCGATTGGGAACATTTCCCAAATGACTGCATCATGGTGGACTTCGCCAACATTAGGTCTGTCAATACCAGCCATAATGACTACAATAAGAACTACAATAACAGTAGCAACAGCGCCAAAAGCAGACATCCAGGCAACTTCCTTCATGGACTTGACAAGAATGAAAGGGATGGCAACGATGGCGCAAGAAATAATAGTCCATGGAATATCACCAATTTCTCCAGCTGTTCCTTTGCAAAGTTGATTCAAGTTACCTCCAGAGAGAACCATGTAAAGCACAGGAGCGCCCAATACAATCCAGGCATTGAAGAAGAATGTGACCCAACCACCAATACGGCCATATGCTGCTGTAGCAATATCTTTGTATGTATGGAGACGAGCCTTACCATTGGCATAAAGACAACGGACAAGGATGATACCAGTATAGACGGACATGGTCCAAGATAAGAAGATAATCAACATACCAATCCAACCACCTTGGGCTAAAGCCATAGGTAAACCAAGTGTTCCGGTACCAGCCACAACACACCTAAAATAAAAATAAGATTAGACATGATACTATGATAAAATTCATATTTCAAATTCTTACACCACGTTGAAGTAAGCCATCCAAGATGAGCCAGCATTTTCACGGTTTACATCAATGATACCTTCATTAGCATATTCGAATTCGTGTTCTAATAAAGTAATAATTAGGTTTCCGACATAAGTTTATTAATACCTTTGACTGTAACTTACCACTAACAACGGATTCTTGATAATCAGCAGTCTTCTCTTTCATAGACATTTTGGAGGATGAATATATATATATATTAAAGGTCCAGATACTATGTTTGTTGGGGTTTATAAATATTAAAAGAAAGAAAAAGAAGTATCTGAAATAAAAGATATATAAATATATAAAAGAAGAGTTGATAATGATAGATCAGAAACGCAAGAAAACCCACTCTATTTATACGAAAAAAATAAATGATTGTGAAAGTTTTTTAACTGGATATGGACACTCCACTTGCAGCTAATCCAATAAAAATGATATTTCCATTTTAAGATGGAACCCCCTTTCATAGGTCATATGCTTTACTTCTTTTAAGACTTTCAAATCATTGTGCTTGGTCAGTTTTGTAGCGGCGAAACTGGGAGAAGATCTAACTTCACCATTAGCCATCTTACATTGAGATCCGTGTAACATGAAAAAAATAAGAATTTTGTAAAAAAGAATTCTTACCTACGTCAAATACCTGTATGACTATCTTTCGAATGTTGAATAATAAGTTTTTCTTTTTAAAAAAAAAGGTACGAAATATTCAAAAAGATAAATATAAAATAATGATAAAAGATAACATCAATTATAATGTTTCCTTTGTGTTTTTAAATTTAGATTCAAAATGAGATTGGGTTTTCTCACGTTTAATCGATTTTCACACGAAATTATATACATTTAGGACAATGGTGTTGGCATCGTGGTAAAAATATGTCCAAGTTCTTTCGTGATATAATTCATTTCATATTGGATACAGTAAAATCCAAAATAAAAAAGAAAGATAGATAACATCATCCGTGGAAGTAAAAAAGCAGGACTTCCATTATGATGATATTCGCATCTTAAAATTGAATTCCCGGGATTTGAAATTGTGGTAGTTCTGATATTTCTTGTTCTTCCTTCCAGCGTTTTGATTGATGATTGAAAGATTATGGTTTGTTCCATTAGAATAAAATATTTGTGGGTTGATTTTTAGGCAATTTTATCGAATTATCCTTCCTTGTTAATTTGAGTTATAAAGTTGCAATGAAAACCATTTGTATACAGCTTCTGCCGCTCGACTGTATATCATTGTTAATAATCCTCAATATCTTCCAATAACACAAATCAAACAAAGACCGCAAATCCAATATCGCTTGAGTTTAAATTTTATTGATTTCTTGATTTGGTGCGTCCCATTTATAAATTGCTCATTGTGTTATTTTTTCAATCTCGTGGGAAGTAGTGTCAGAATTTTTTATGTATATTACAATGGGAAAGTTAATAAAATAGTATGATGCTACAATCAGTTTTGTTTTTTATCTAATTAATATGAGAAGTCCGCCATGGAGTTTTGTCCGTGCGTGCAGGAAACCAAAATGATGCAAAGCAAAAAATAAAACAAAACAAAAGTTAACCAATGAAATGTTACCTAAACTCATTTACTTACAGACTCAGGTCTTCTAGTTTTTCTGATCAAGGTAATAACCCCTCATTTTAATATACCAGAAGAGTAACGCAGGAAGCTTGGATAATAAAGTTTAATAATATTTATTAATTCACTCTTAAATATTTTAAAGATATATACACACAGATCATTCGATGTCAAGCAATGTTTATATTATATAATCATCAAATCATAAGGGCGGTTCATTTACCTGCATAGATGGACTTATTCGTGCGAGACACAATTATAGACATTTCCTTATTTTTATTATTCTCATTACGTTCATGTAAGTTCGCATTTGAAACAACGCTTGTAAGTTTTATAATCGAAGCATGATTTTGGATAGTAAAAAAATAATTCTTTCTAATTTTTCTGTTTATTCTATTTACTTTTTTATAAGTGAAAGAATATCGTAATGTAATTAAGTATGAATAACTATAAAGGGGATACACATCATTGGAGATGAAGTGCGATAAGCAGATAATATATATATAAATAATAAATAAAATGAAACTTTTTCTTTGATAATGTCAAGGGGTGTGAGAGTGTGTTTTTTTGGGGGAAGGAATTTTTTTTGGCTTTTTCTGAGAAAAAAAAAAGTAAAAATAAAATAGAAAGAAAAAATAGTGTCTATGGTGCCAAGTTGGAGAGGTTAAAAGCCTTAGAACCAACTAGTCTTTGTTTGATACTGCAGAGGAACGTTATTGTTGCTATTGTTGTTATAAGATGGACGACCACCGCCCAAAGGAGGATAGCCAGTGTCACGGGAAGGGGGAGTAGACCAATCGTTGTTATTATTATGTTTTCTGAAATCTCTACCGCCAAAGTTATTACCGCCACGTCCACGGCCACGGCCACGTCCACTGAAAGAGCGTGTTTCTCTAGCAATAGACTCCAAGAAGGGAGGAAGTTCTTGGTTGGCTTCATTTAGTATATTAATCAAGTCATTGACAATGTTCTTATTGTTGCGGTTGAAGAAAGCAGTAGCCAAACCAGTGTTACCTGCACGACCAGTACGACCGATACGATGGACATAGTCGTCAATATCAGTGGGCAAGTCATAGGAAATAACATGCGAGACATTGGCAATATCCAAACCGCGTGCAGCAACAGCTGTAGCTACCATAATGGGAGTACGACCAGTTCTGAAAGACTCCAAAGCACGTTCACGTTCACGCTGAGTACGATCACCGTGAATGGCAGTGGCAGGGAAGTTATGATCAAGCAAGAATCCAGAAAGAGCGTCAGCCATACGCTTTGTTTCAACAAAGATAAGAATAAGGCCTGATGTTTCGGTAGCATGGAGAATGTCAAGTAAAGCCGAGCGCTTATCCTCATCTTCAACATATTCTACTTTTTGTGTAATGTTTTCTGAAGTGGAACCAACACGACCTACCGTCAAAAAGATATAATCCTTCAAAAAGTCACGAGCCAAATACTGGATATCACGGGGGAAAGTGGCAGAAAACATGAGTGTAATGCGCTCCTGGACACCGGGCATGTCTTCCTGTTCAACAATGCGTCTAATTTGAGGCTCGAAACCCATGTCCAACATGCGATCAGCTTCATCAAGTACCAAATAACGGACCAGTGAAAGAGATATGCGAGCACGCTCAATCAAATCAACAAGACGTCCAGGTGTGGCTACCAACAAATCACAACCACGTTCAATGTTACGAATTTGAACACCGACATCTGCACCACCATAAACCACAGCGGGCTTAACCCAAGAGCGGTAAGCGAATTTCTTTGCTTCGTCATAAATCTGAGAAACCAATTCACGAGTAGGAGCAAGAATCAACACCTGAGGATGGGCTTTACGACTGCGATATCCCTGCTGAGCATCGCTGCTTGCAGGAGGATGCTGTGGTCCCTTTTTAAAGAGCTCAGAGAACACAGGGAACAAGAATCCGGCTGTTTTACCTGAACCAGTCTGAGCGCAGGCCATCAAATCTCTACCAGCTTCTACAATAGGAATAGAGTACTTTTGAACCGGAGTAGGTGTTGTGTATCTGGAAAGTTCAATATTGCTCAGCAAATGAGGGTCCAAGGGGGGAGAGGTAAAAGTAGTGATGCACTCAGGGCAGTCAGTGCCACTGGCTTCAACGGGAATGTCGGCATATTTCTCAAAGTTAATGCCTGTTTGCTGGCGATCAGCGTCATCCACAGCACCAAAGAGTCCCTTCTCAGTGTTAGGATTGCGATTACCAATGTGATGCACTCCTTCCTTCCAGTAACCCTGAGTTTCATCTCGACGGTAATAACCAGAATCTTGGCGATTGTTGTTACGGTAGCCACCATAAGAGCCACGTTCATAGAAGTCGGAGCGGTTTCCACCACCATTTCCTCCCCATCTACTTCCTCCACGAGGCATATCTGAATAAGAGGAATTCCATCCGCCTCTACCTGATCCACGGCCACCACCACCATCTTCACCACCACCATTCCAGTCATTCCAGCCATTATTTCTATTGGAATTGTTGTTGTTGTTGTTGTTGTTGTTACTATATCTGTTCTCACGAGGTTGCTGGCTTCTCAAGTGAGGGGGGACATAGCGACTAGAAAATCTATTGTCATTATTAAGGCCCATTCCAGCTACATGACCAATATTGTCAAGATTAGTAAAAACAGGTTGAATTTACTACGGATCGCATCCTTTTTCTATATTCCTTCTTTTCCTTTTCTGTGTTTGCCCTTCCTCACTTTATAATAATAATTAAACTAATAACAATACTTTACCAAAACGCTGATCTAAGCTGTCATTGTTAGTGTTTCCATTGTTCATCATTAAAGAAAAAATTAAAAAGGAGAAGAAAAAATAGAAGGATTTGTGTTTTGACTTTTCCTTTTTGCTAGTTCGAAAGCCAAAAAAGGAAACAAAATGAAAAATTTTATTTTATTTTAGCCAATCATTGCATTTTAACTTTGCCACAGTTACCAAAAATAACGTCTTTGGTTAACAAGTGCCCTATTTTGTATTGAATTACTACTGCGGCGACTCTGTTCCAACAATGACTTCCAATAGCAAATGCTTGTGTAGTTATCACCAAAAATATACATCTTTTGACTTAATCCGAATACAAGTGTCATCACATATCTTTTTCCCAAGTAAATCTCTTCTAAAACATCATCTGATGGGTTTGTATCAACGTCTGTCAAAGTGTCTAATGGAAATTTCTCTACAGGTTCGCCTCGCTAAGTAACAGGAATAAATGAGCAAATAATATTGAATATATACAAAATACTCACTTCATTCGATCTTATAACAAGCTGACTGTCGTCAAATGTTGCCCAATAACGGATCCACATCTAATGTACATTTTATCA
>VCJH01000451.1:20706-35320 GCA_024140565.1 Backusella australiensis | reverse complement strand
TTTTTTTTTTTTTTTTTGTAAGGGAAAGGGGTTATATGAACAGTTTTTTTTTTCTTTTTTTGATTTAGATTTTTTTTTCTTAAAAAAAAAATAGATGAACCAAGAGAATGAAAGAGGAAAAAAAGAGGTCGATGATAAAGAGAGAGGGAGAGATGATATATATAAATAAGATAATAGTAATAATAAAAAAAAAAAACAAAGATGCGAGTTAAGAAGGGAAACACAAACACGCACACGGACATCAAAAAGATAAAAAGAAAGCTCTTTTTTTTTTTACAAGTTTTCCTTTTTATACGGTAGAATGGGGTGGAGATATTTTCCAATTACCATTCCATTCTGGTGCATTCGGATTTAAACCCTTTTTGGTAGAATGTTCAAAAGGAGGTCGAGGAGACCCTGCTCTAGTTGTAGGAGGGGAGACAAGAGCCCAAGGAAAATCGGCAGGTCTTCTGCGCATGACAGGCGAAGATGAACGAACAGACGTTGCGGTGCTGGATGGAATCTTCACACGACAGTGTATCAATTCACCATTGGCGTTGGTTGTGTTGAAAATCAGATAACCATCTTCTTCTTTGAATGTGGAGGATTCTTCTTTTTTTATATCATCGTCATCTGAAATCACCGCTAGGTCTTCTACCTCCTCTTCTTCCTCCTCTTTATGCATCTGAGTCTGCTGTTGCTGCTGTTGATGATGATGCTGGTGTTGAATCTGTTGGATTTTTTGCTGTTGATGTTGGATATAATGATTTTGATATTGTTGCTGTTGCTGTTGCTGTTGCTGTTGTTGATGATGGTGAGGATATTGTTGATATTGGTGATGTTGGTGGTTATGATATTGTTTGTGTGGCTGTGACTTTTGTGGTTGCTGATGGCAATACTTTTGGTACTGTTGTGGTTGCTGCTGCTGCTGCTGCTGCTGCCTCTGTTGCTTCTGCTTTTGTTGCTGTGGCTGTTGCTGCTGCTGATAATGATGTTGCTTTTGCGGTTGTTGTATCTGTTGTTGCTGCTGCTGCTGCTGTTGTTGTTGTTGCTGTTGTTGTTGTTGTTGTTGTTGTTGTTGTTGTTGTTGTTGTTGTTGTTGTTGTTGTTGTTGTTGCTGTTGTTGTTGTTGTTGTTGTTGTTTTTGTGGTTGCTGCTGCTGCTGCTTTGGTTGCTGTTGAGTGCAAGATTTTCTCTTTTCTGCTTTAATAGGGTGATAAAGTAAAAGTTCACTTTCAAGGTTGCGCACATGTTGTTGCCAGTACATTTCTTTTTCCTTAAACTTCAAACGGTCTTTATCATACGCTTGCTGAATTGATTTACATTTATTTAGACTATCGTTGTATTTTGTTTGATAGTCACGGTTTTCTTTTTCTTTTAGCTCGAGTTGATGTACCAGTGCGTTGTATTGCTTTTTTAAGCGTTTTAATTCGTCATGTGCTCCTTCACTGTCATTATGCATGACATCCCGAGATGGCTGACGCTCTTCTGGTTTCATTGGTGGAAGTGACATGGTTGATTTTCGCTCATAGTCACCGCTATCATCATCATATTCTTCTTCAGAATCTTCATTATCAAGGGTCTCTGAGTCTCCTTCCTCGTCTTCATTTTTATAATGCTGAGGATGAAAATTATGCTGCTGCTGACTTTGTGTTGATGGTATTTTTATGGATTCTAGCTCATAAAGCCGATACTCAAACCGCTCCTTTGATTGCTCAAGGGATAAAAGTCTTTTTTCCATTAATTCAACTTGTTGTCTAGACCAAAGGTGATCAAGAGGGCTAATCATCTATGTTTGTAATAAATAATTATTAAAAAAAAATTTTTTTTAATAAAACGTGTATAAATAAATAATAAACATACTTGTTCATCAGGGCAGTCTTGTGAATCGTTTGTCCCTTCAATAACACGCAAGATAGCAGGATCTACCAATACCGAAGAAAGCGTGTGTCTACGTTTATCTAGACTATGAACGAAATGCAAGAATAAATAAACAAACAATTTTTTATATTAAGTATAAGCCCTATTTTTATAACATACCTATTTCCTTCCATTATCATTTTTTATATTTATTTTATAAACAAAAGAGAATGCCTTATTTTTAGTAATATTTTAGGAAAAGGAAAAATGAAAAAGAAAAGAAGAAAGAGAAGAGAAAGCGATTGTGTGTGTGTATGTGTGTGTGTGTGTGTGTAATAAAGAGAGAAAGAGAAGGGGTGTGATGGGAGAGAAGGGATAAACTTAAAGAAAGGGAGAGAGAAAGTAAATTTATAAATAAATAAATAAAAGGAAAAAGAAAAACCGTTAAAGGAACCGAAGAAATATATTAAATTTATGCTTACAAGCTGTGGTTAGTCGTTAGAATAGCCCCTTTTTTTGTCGGACTTGAGAATTTCATTTTAAATCTCATGGAGTTGTCACTTCATGAATTTTTACATATTTTTCATTAATGATTCATTGCATACAATCTAATGTTTCTTTTAACCATGTAAATTAGATCTTGGTTTATTTTTGCTTATTTCTTTATTTTCATATTCATTATAATTAACAGCCATGTGAATATTTTCTTATTATCGTAAAGAAAGTATATCTGTTTAACGAATATATCTCAATCCCACAATGCGTTTATATATAATATCAACCAAATCAACATATTATAAACTTGTTCTTTTAATTCCATTGTAAATTAATGGTACACGTGAAACATAGAATTTGCTTTGCTCCCTTATCTACCTGTCATGCATCATTTAATAACCACTGTTAAGTTGTTTATCAAATTTAAAGTTTTTGTATTGCCTATGACAACGTTTTTTGGTATTGAAGTCGGTAAGAGTGAATTCATTTTAAAAGATATAATATATGAATGTATGCCATCTATCATTCTTAAAAGGATGATAAGGCATAAATATCATTGGGTATATCTATTCGCATACATCATAATATAAAGAGAAAGAGAGAGGCTCTTTCTCTGACAACTTCTTCTATTTTTGTTTACATGATATCCAATCAATTTAAAGATGCTGCACTTTGCTGCAAGATATTATATCATTTAACAACAAAAGAGCAAAATTACCTTAAATATGGATTGGGTCAAGTTATGATTTGTCACGTATTAAAATAATTAAAATACACTTTTGTAAATGAAATAATAAAGCAGGCTAATAACATCTATTCTTTTTTCAGAAATTAAATAGATCATTCCCAAGTGTTCATTAAATTTTAAAAGACCAATAATAACTCTTGTTTCTCATCCTAAAATGAGTATAGTAGTTAAATTTTCCCCACTTTTGCTTTTATCTATAAAATAAAATAACATCAAGTTATAAACGTAGAAGCGCTGC
This sequence comes from Backusella australiensis, assembly GCA_024140565.1. Lineage (NCBI taxonomy): Eukaryota > Fungi > Mucoromycota > Mucoromycetes > Mucorales > Backusellaceae > Backusella > Backusella australiensis. The sequence continues at coordinate 32,000 of VCJH01000451.1, read as the reverse complement.
TGACTTGTTTCCGAATGTAAGCACATATATCATGTCCATTTTGTTCCATATTTATTTATTTATTTTACATGTTTGTTGCCATTTAAAATAATGTATGCTTTCGAATTCCTTCAGTCCAGCATAATTCTCACATACACAATCAACTACAAACGCACAGATTTGACATCATATGCGACAGTTATGCTTCACACTACATGTATATTTTGAAGGAAAGGCATGTTTTGGTCTATTTATAATTTTGCCATAGAAACGGGAACATTAACTACTGAGAATCTGATAAGACCTGTTCTGATTCTACTTGACCCTTAAATGCTGATGTCCAAAAGGACCAACGGATATGGTATACAGTAACATGTGGAAAAAAGTAAATCTATATATTGATTTCGACTAATGAAAAGGTTTTTAAATATAAAAGATTATATAATAATAATTAGAAGAAGAAGAAGAATAGGTGTTTATTTATTCATCCTCATTATGAATGGTTTTAATTTCGAACATCCCATATTTGGTAGCGTATGCTCAATAAGAATATATAAGTGACCCTTTTCCCCCTCTTTCCAGATAAGAAGAAGAAAAAAGGGTTTTGTATTCTTCTTTTTTGTATTTGATAAAGGAGTTTATTATATAAATCAAGGAAGAGAGCATAATTTATATGAATGCAAGTTAAAAAGTTGACACATCCAACATTTTCATTATTGAAAACCCATCTTACATGTTGTTTTGTGGAGGAATATTCGTGTAACTGTCCAAGTGAATCAAACGGACTTTATTTTCTTTCCATTTGCAATCATTTACAAAATAAAAATAGACAAAGTGCCTGACACTTTTTTTTTTTACATGTTTTGCTTTCCATTCCAAACGAGATGATAAAAAAAGGGAGAAAACAAGGAATATCGATTCGATACCAAGACAAAATAAAGTTCAAATAAATATTGACTGTGTCACTTGCGCTTTAACATAGTGCCTGTTTTTATGCGCACAAACAGCAAAGATCTCTTCTGAACAAAGTCGTACACACCCAACACCAAATATAAATAAAATAAAAACCGAAAAAAATTGCAATAAATAACAAATTTTTGTCGTTTTGATTCCCCTACTTTTGTATTTTTCGTTTTTTTTTTTCTTTGCTCATCTTTATCATCTAAACTATAAATAATGTCCATGTTCCTTTCCAAATTCCTTTCTGGAAGGAATGTGGCAAAAACCAAGCTTGAATTGCTGGCTGAAGCGTGGACCAACATTCAGAAATATTATGAAACTGCTGATGGTAAATACACTTGCACATATTCTTTATTGTTGTCATTTGACAGGAAACTTATTCTTCATGTTTATGTTTAGATCCATTAAGGGATGCAGTTGATTTGACGCCGATTCCTTGCAGCTTGCAGAACATAGTAAAGCTTATTCAAGCAGAGGAGGTTGAGTATCAAAGAGCAAGTGGAAGCTTAGAAACAGGGCCTTGTTTGGAGTATTTATTACAGAAAAGAGTCTTGGAGGAGTTGGTGGAGTTTGCCAAAGTGGATGTAAGTTGGCTTTATTTTAGCTTTACCAAACTGTGTATTAAAACAGCCTTAAACTTGAAAAGACACCTTACGGCATGCGTATCCACTGCTTAAGGTTTTTTAGTAGCCTAGTCACCAACGTTCATGCTCAGTTACTACCTGAACGTGCAGTTCATGTTCCGCTCCAAAAGCTAATTACCTCCTGTCACCGATTAATTACACATCATTATGAACAGCTGGCTACTGAAGCTGAGCTGTGCTCCGAGGAGCGCATTGCCGCTATTTCGGAGCTCTCGCTCGAACTTGTCAAATTGATGCATGGTGTATTTTCCCATTTTAAGGGCGCCAATGCTGCATTGATGGACCTGTTTTTTGAACGTGGTTGGTGCAGATCACTGGGTGAAAATGTGTGGAGAAGCTCAAAGGACGGGAAAACTGTGTATAGAAGACGAGAGAGCATCGACCAAAAAATACAATGGAATGTGTTTTTGACTGTAAGTAAAAGAAGAAAGGTCGATTTGATGGTTGGCGATTTTATTCATACTTGTATAATAGCCTCGTTTTGATATGTTCACGCACCTTATTGACTATATGAATATCCCAGGCGAAACTGGTGAAATTGCCAGAGAAGCCATCTTATTCGCTCTGAGATTACTAGAAGATGACCCAGAGTATGTGTGTTATGTGGTCGAATATTCAGGTTTATGTGAAGTCATGGTAAAGTGAGAAAGAGTGTACGGTGGTGATCTGTTACTTATTATATTTTTATAGGCTGAGCGATTATCTCTATTCTTCGCCAATTTACCAAAAAATGTCGGCGCTTTCAACATTACCACCAACAATCGCATCATTCCTGTTCGACCTTCCAAGCGACGTATCCAGTTTTCAGTGCCAGCCATGATTACAAACAACAGTTTGATGATTACGGTCAATGCACAGAACAGCTTTAAAAAGAAACGTAGAAAGCGCAGTCCTTTTGATGCAAATTTTGCTCGTTCTTTGGAAACTGCACAGGATGGTGAACGTATTGTGGATGAATTTTATAGTTTTTGGGAGTATCTCAACGACGTGGCCCGTGTTGCCGAAAAAAGACTCATGACAGCGCTTATGGCCCAACTCACTACCATGTTTTGGCATCCAGTTATTTGTACCGCTTTGAGCTCGCCATCAGCTGAAATCGCCACGGCTGCCACCGCCTACACAACTGAAATGATTCGCTCACTTACAGATCAACGCTTGCTTCACGTATTTCTTGTAGTGTTGATTGGTGAAGAAGGTGGTGTTGGTAAAGATATTGAGCCTGAAATCAAGATTCAGTATCCCATCTTGGATTTGATCGATGATGACAGAGATGACGGCTCTGCTCAAGCATCGGAAGAGAATGGTGGTGCCGACGAGATGAGCATATCACAACGAACACTCATAAATGACTCTGACAGCGACGAATTACTTACATTGCGTCTTTTGCTCATCAACAGAATCGATGCGGAGAACCATGATTTAGCACTTGCATCATTGCGCTTCTTTGATACTATTTTAGAAACCTACAATCAATTTGCAGTATACAACTTGATTCTTAGAAACTATCTCGATATTACACCTGACGGAGACTATATTGAGGATAAAAGTTCTGATGGAAATAGTTTACGAGATACAACAGATACGTCGTCTATTGGATCAAAGGTAGTGGATGATCGTCAAAGTGTTACAACCACAGATGAATCTACCAAGGTAGAGGATCTTTCTGTTGGCGAGAATGAAACTCCCGCTAATGAAAACAAGGCTGAGAATAAGACTGAAAAGGTCAGATGGCTGGTTGAAAGGTAAAAAAAAAAATGATTGGATTTATCTGTTTTGTTTGTAATGTATATGTGTATTAACCAACAGTTTGTATTGAATAAATACAATCTCTTTTTTAAAAATAGAGTCTTGTCCCTTTTACCTTTAGAGGATGAACTGGAAAGAATGAAGACACCACCCATGTCCAATTCACTCAATTCAGATGGCACAAGCACTTATGAAAATAAACGCCAATCCATTGCAGAAAGCCTCTACAACAACATCAATACGAATGGAAATGCACCTGTCACTGGACCATTTGCAAATATGGTTGTTCCCGGAAACAGCTATGATGATTACTTCCACGAAGCACAAGAGAGGTTCCATTATGCTCTCTTGGCCAAGAATTTCTGGCAGGCACCCTATCCTCCTACAAAGACAAAGAGGGATCTCGAAAGAGAAGAAGAGGATCGTAAGGGTAGACCTAGTCGCCCCAAGAGCATGTTGGCGGATAGTAAAAAGTCGGCTGTAGTGCCAGATGATCACTCGGCTGATCAAGCAAGCATTTCTAGTGCATCTGTATCTGCTAAGCCCGAAGCATACGAGGGTCTGTTTTTGAGTCGAATCTATGATCAGTTCTACAAGATGCTCGAGTTGCCTATTGAACAGAATTTGTTGGTTACAAGTATTCTTCAAAAAATTACTGGCGTGGTTGATAAGCGCATGGATGGCGTTATTTGTGATTGGCGCGCTGTCCGCGTTGGAAATGACGGTTCGCTTTATGGAGGTGTTTGGAACTTACCCAGCTCCAAGGGTAGCAGACGTAGTCTCTATGCTTTATTGGAACAGGTTACCTTTGAAGCTTTGAAGAGAGCACAGTTAGTTCCCAACTTTGAAACGCGTATCTCGCTGGCGAAAAAACGTGGTATTGTTGCTACTCCAGCTCAGCCTCAAATGGCCACCTCACAATCTGAGCGCCATCAGAGACGGGAAGGATTCAACAACATGCATATCAACACAAGTATGTCTAGCTCGACCATCTCGAATAATCGTGGAAGTAATGGGGATAGGAATCCACCTGGCCTTTCGAAACTTGTGTTCAACAAGGGCTCATCATCGGCAATGATGCAGGGTTCCCCCCGTAGTCCTTCCTCGCCCTCCGCTACTAAATCAGCAGGTGCACTTTCTTTACGGATTACAAGGGATATGGGTATCGGAGGCGGTAGTGGCTCTCCCAGCTCTCCTTCATCCATGTTCTTCCAAAACTCTACCAGGGCCAATGCTACACCTATTACCATGACAAATCCCTTTGCAAAGTTGTCCAACTTTGTCAACTCATATATTGTTCTTCAAGAGTTCTGTAAAGAACTAGCGGCCGTGATCCTTGTTCGTCATGCAACCAACTACAACGAGATTGGATTTGTACGTTATCAAGAACAGCGTGAAATGATGATGATTGATCCCGGACAAAACGTATTCACTAGTCTCGGTAACAACACGAGCACCCAGGAATGGCTATTGGATGAAGCCGAGGGTGATGAAGATGATGTGATGTATAAACAAAGAAATTTTGATAAGTGGAAGAATAGAATTTCAGTTGTCTCTACTTTGGCTGACTGGCGTAGCGTTAGAAGTCTAGACACAATAGATGAGGCTATTACTGCTCGTGTCCCTTCACGAACAACAAACTCAACTGAACGTAGTACTTCATAACAACATCACTTTTATCTTTTACTTTTTCTATATATCCTCTATGCCATCTATATATTTCTCTTTTACAGTGATATCATTTATTTATTTTTGAATGTAACATGTCTTTTTTTTTATTATTGAATAAAAATCCTCCTCTTTATTTTTTTCATTTTCTTATTAAACAAAGACCATCAAAAATTCTTGCCCAAAGTAACATCACAGGTTCTAAATACATCATTTTCTACTGCGTAATTATCTAGTAAACTCATCCCATGTATGCCACAGTGCCAATGAACTTGTTTTGAAGAATATAACCAAACTTTTTATTTTATTTATTGTTAACGTTTGCTAAAATTTATATATACAGGTTGCAATTCCACATGCTTAATAAAGTGTTTTTTAAATGTGTAACTTTTTGGTTGCAGGTTCCTCCGCCTCATCATCAGCATCTAATGCATGCTTTGTTCCTCCTAGTGCTGGTGTTTCCTCACTGCTATTCTCTACAGCACCACTATCTTCGACATCCTGCTTGGGAGCAGCACTGGAGCTTTCTATTGGTTGAACTTCTGTTGCCTTCTCTGCTACTTTTTCTGGTACTTTCTCAGGTACTTTCTCTGCTTCTTTATCGGTTATTTTGTCTGTTATTTTGTCTGTTAATTTGTCTGTTAATTTATCTGCAATTTTGTCTGCGACCTCTCCTTCTGTCAATTTGATTCCATGTAGCTCCTTATCTTTATCAGACATCTTATACACAAGATTCGACCATCTCTTCTTATATTCCACAGCAATACGTCCACGTTCATTAGCCGTCTTGAGAAAGTGCTGTGATTTTTCATCAAGGGCTTTATAGTTGTCTTGGGTAGTTTTGAGCTCGGTTTTTAGATGTGCAACTTCAAGCTTTAGAGTTTCGAGCTCCTTATTGGCCTGCTCTAATTCAGTTTTGGCACGCTCTAGTGCACGTGGATCGTTTTGCTAATACAATATTCATAAGTAAATGGTTGATAATAATAAAAAAAACTACAACAACAGTAGTAGCCCATTAATAACTTACTTTATATCTGGCAATAATACCCCGACCTTGTCTATCCCACTGCTTTTCCAATTCATTATAGATCTTTATGGTTTTCTGTAACTGTTTAATAGATACATTCAACTTGGCTACCTCGTCTACATAAAAGAAAAAAGAGTAATAATGATAAGATGAACACATCCTTAATACATAATATGGTGGTAAAATCAACTTACTATTCATCTCTCCCAACTCCTTTGATTTGGCAGATATGCTAGCCTGGATAGTTTCTTGGTTCTTTATCAACTTGTTGTTCTCTTCCTGCAACACTTCAATGGTAGTCTTGGAAGTAGTAAGCTCTTCCTTTAAGGTAGTCAAATGGTTGATTTGCGAACGCAGCTTCTGGTTATCTTCACATAGCATCTTATTATGGTTCTCGAATTTATCTGCAGCGATTGTCTTTTCCTGTAGCAACTGCTGGGTATGGTCCAATAAAGTGATCTTTGCGTAGAGTACTTGCTCCAGATCATTTTTGGTGGACAAGAGAGATTCACTGAGTGTTCGAAGATTTTCAACGGAAATGGATTCTTCGTTATCGCTGCCAGCTTGCTTGACGTTGTTAAGAAGTGTCTGAATATCGCTATTGTATTTTCGGTATTCGTGTCCCAATACGCCCAAGGACTCTTCCCACTGCTGAGAACGCAACTCATAGCTTGACTTGGTTGCATCGGTGAGCTCATCAAGTTTTTGGCCACACATGACAGCTTCATCCAATTTCTTCTCGACGTTATCAAGCTTGACCTTGAGCTCTTCAATCACCTTTTCATTTTGTGAGTTCAAGCGAACGCGTTCTTCAAGCTGTGACTGAGCCTTTGCATTTTCTTCGGTACATCGAGTAGCGGTGTCCTTCAAGTCAACCATTTCACTTTCCATCTCACCAAGTTTAGACTTCAAGGTGGCCATTTCAGAAACAAGACCTTCCTTCTCCTCTGTTAAGCTCTTACAATTATTTTCAAGATGATCATTCTGCTCCTTGTGTTTCTGGTTTTCGTTTTCGAGGGTTTCCTTCATGCTCTTAATTTCCACGTTTCTCTGTTCTAGTTCGGCAAAAGTCTTTTCAATGATACGACGGGATTCTGCGACATGCTGCTCATGCTTCTTGGTGGCCTCTTCGGATTCTTTATTGCTATTTTCAATGGCACGCTTATAGCCCAGAATCTCACCCTCCAACTGTCGTACGCGTTCCAAACTCTGCTGAAGTGTAGATTCCTTGTTGGGCAACGAGATGTTTTTAAGGAGTATTTCGGCACTTTCGAGTTTTTGCTGGATATTACACTTTTGGAAGTTTAATTCCTCAATGTCCTTCTTCAAGCTGTTGACCTGGTTCTGGAGACCTTCAGCGCGACCAGTTGCCTCAACATATCTCTCTTCCAGCCCTTCTCTATCGAATGATTGTGCGCTCTTTAGTTGTTCCTGGAGGTCAGCAACTTTGTTTGTAGCTTGCTGCAAATCTTCGTTGGCCTTTGCGATGTCAAGTTCAAGATCAATTTTATCCTGAGTATACTTTGCAATAGTGCTGCTCCATTCTTGACGATTTTCCTCATACGACTCGCTGGCCGTTTTCTTGAGATTCTGCTCATTCTCGAGCTGTTCCCTGACTGAAGTGATTGTGCCGGACATCTCCTTGACTTGCGAGGTGAGACCATCAATCTTTGCTTGATACTCGTGTTCTTTATTTTCGAGTTCATCCACCATCTTGCGAAGCTCGTTTTCACCATTCTCGTAATCTGCCAACGCGTCCTGGAGAGTATCTCGTTCAGAGCTGAGGTTTCCGATATTTCTCTCTTTGTTTCGAATCAGTTCAGACAATTCCCTGATTTTAGACAATGCATTGTTTAACTCTGCCTGACGCTCCTCTGCAACTGCTTCGGCGTCTTTCACTTCCTCCTTGGTCTTCTTTAGTTCATCACCAATCTTTTCCATTTCTCTTTCGGTTGATTCCACAAGCTCACTGTAACCCTGATCATCGGCTGATTCATAATCACTACCTGGTGTGCGTGCGCTAGCCTTGTTTTTGAAATATTCAAGTTCTTCATTGATGGAAACAAGCTCAGCCTCCTTCTTTTGGATCGTATCTCGCATACCATTGACAGTGGCACGTGCTTTTTCCATGTTTGCTTTGTATGATTCAGTTTTTTGATCAAGTTGGGATTTAGCGTTCTTTGTTTCGGTGCTTCTGCTTTGTAGCTGGTTATTGAGATCCCTAATCTTATTAACAAGATCTTGGTTTTTGGCTGTAAGTTCGAGCATATTGTTGAAAATCAAATCTTTATGGGCGATAGAGGGCGTGGGATTGACCCATACAAGTTCTTCGGCCTTCTTTGCGAACTGGGGATGAGCCATTTCTTTGAACTGCTGGATATGGCAAAGGAGATAGCAAAATTGATATCGTGTATCATTAAGTGAGTTTAATAGGGTATTGTTTTTGGAGGTGAGATCATGTGCGCCCTCCTCCAGTTTTTTCTTTGCATCCTTCAGTGTATTAACCTCGGCAGATAGAACTTTGATGGTTTCTGTCTTTTTTTCGATCGTTTGCTTGCATTCGCTGATGACGTTGTTTTGTAATACAACTTTCTTGTCCAGGAACTCCTTTGATTCTTCGAGAGCATCGAGTCTTTCTTCATAGAGTTTAGATTGTCTGTGTAAACGGATGCAGTCATCAAATATATTTTTGTCAGAACCCATTGCCTTTTCGTATTCGTCGACGAGATCCTGAAGACTTTTATCTTTGCTACTAAAATGAGGGTTCAAACCACCAGTCAATGCTGATATCTGAGCAATATGTGCCCGTCTTTCGCTCTTTATTTGGTCTGCTAACTTTGTATTCTCCTCTTCTAAGCGCGATAAAGTACTTTTGGCATTTTCAGACTCGTTGTTCTTTTCAATAGACAATTCTTCGATCTGCTCCTCCTTCTTTGAAAGTTCCTCCACAAGTTCTTGAAAAGTATGTGATAACTCGTCGAGTTCCTTTTTATATTGATCTCGTTCGGTGATTGCTTGTGTTCTTTCTTGCTCTGATTTATCGTATTCATCTTTAGTGTTTTGATAGTTGAGTTGAACTGCATTGAGTGTACTTTGGATGACGTTCAATGTTAGTTTAATTTGGCTAACTTCTTTGGTCAGCTCGCGCACTTTATTCTCCTATTTACAGGCAATGAGTAAATAAATTATATGTAAAGTATGAAATATATTTACATGTTCCATTTTTTCAGAGTTGATTGCATTGTGTGTCTGCTTTCCAACTTGTGCTTGATTATGCAGTTCTTGCTCATACTGACTAATCTTTCTTTCATTGACATCGATCTTTGACTACAGAAAAAAACCTGATTAGCATTGATTCTACTCGTTTATTAGTATTTACATACTTGAAGCTCATTGATCTTGTTCTTTGCATGCATCAAATCCGTTTTTGCATTCATTTCATTTAGTCGTGTTTGGCCAATTTCGCTGCTTAGCTTAGTTTGCAAGACTAAGTTTAAGGTATTGACATAAGTCTCCAAGCGTGGCGATATTATTAATAGATGGTGACTAACCTTTGCTAGCTTTAATAGAATTGCTTAAGCTGGCGTTTTCAATGTCCCTTTCGAGTGCCTGCTGTGCGCTTTTTTCTGCTTTCGACTCTGCCTCTTCCCTTTCGGACACAGCCTTTTCTTCACTACTTTTACATCGCTCAAGTTCTGAAGTTAAGGCTGATATTTCGTGTCCTGTCAATTTTTTTTATTAAAAGAGCATCGTTTAGTGAATCTTTATTACAAGTAAAGGCTTCATCACTTACTTTGGCTGATTTGCAGGTCTGTCAATTGCTCATTTTGCTTGATAATCTCTTGGTGACGCGCCAAAAGCTCATCATAAGCGAGAGCTATTTAAAAAGTTAGTTTTATCGTCACTTCACAAGAAAATAGTAAACGTTAACTGTTTACCTTTCTCGAGATGAGTGCCCATTATTAATAATAAGAATACTAAGAATAATTTTGTTTTCAAAGGAGAACAGAGTTGGAGTCAAAAAAAAAGAGAGCGAGAAAGTGAAAAATCGACTGAATTTGATGACGCGGAGTTGTGACTTGACTTCAGTTTTTTGCTGCAGGAATCATCTTTATTAAGTTTGATCCAAAAGGTAAATGGAAGCCATATTCATACTTGATGATACAAAACAAAGTGCTAAATTCAAGAGCGGTGGAAAGTAAAAGTTTGACAAAAATTCTCCTTGTAGCTTACTACTGTTTATTTGCTTATTTCTTTTTGTGTTTTCATGTTTGTTTTTATATATTTATCGAAGAGGTTCGCTCAAGTAACCAGACTTGGGGTTAAATTTAAGGTCCAATCGTATTGCTTTGACTTCATCTATTATAATCGCTAAAATCAAACTCAAGCAATTTGTTTGTATTTTCTTATAGAGTTTTAAAAGAGGAGGATACCAATACAGCTAATGAAATCATTTTGGGACTTAAAACAGCACAGTAACTTCTCTCTGATCGCTCTAATTTTCGGCCAGAATCAAGTAAATCCAAAATAAATAATGGTAAGACTTCCTCCGGTTTTATCGTTCAAGTCCATTATAGTTTCTTTTTTTTGATAATTATAAGAAAATGGATCAAAACGTAAAACATCTTTAAGCATCTGATTATTATAACTAATACGTTGAGTTTAGCATATCTATTTCGATGTAATTGTGACTTGGTTGTGAATGGATATCGTTGAAAAGTGAGCCTTCTGGGACGATTTATTAATTAAAAGAATCTAACTCAACATTTTACATAAAAATTTTCTTGGGAAAGATGTACGGTTCTACAAACGCAGTGCAGAACAAATTATGAGATACCATATTACCAATTATCTGATATACAATAGAATGCTCAGCGCGCATAACTGCTAACTCACCTTTGAACTACAACTCATTTATGAGATGAAGAAAAAAAAATGAAATGAAAGCGCTGTTATCGTGTAAATAAAACTAGTGCATTTCACTCGATTTACAGAAATGAGCATTAAAATGCTATGTAACTGGTTTTAGAAAAAGAATATTCCAGTAGCCAGGTTCGCTTATTTTCCCATCATCTTATAATTCTATGAGATTGTACTCCACAACATATATATCTAATATACATTTCTTAATTTTTGCTACATCTACTTAAAACGTTGTTATCGATATATATTTATATTTAGATTAACTTTATTTTATATTAAATCCTAACGTCACCCCTACTACTTCAAAGGATTTTACTCCAAGTACCAAGTATCAAAGCAAGATCATA
>VCJH01000451.1:7876-20690 GCA_024140565.1 Backusella australiensis | reverse complement strand
AAAAAAAAAAAAAAAAAAAAAAATAGTTAAACTAGTTGGAATACTAGGCGAAACTAGAAGCAATACTTTAGTTTCTTTATTTTCGATAGTACAATGTTAATTTTATTTATGCAAAATGGAGATATAAAGATCTATAAATTTGATATGCCGTGTCACTCAGATTGTGAATTGGCGTGTTGAGTTCTTACATGCCTCTTGAAAATTCATCTAAATTCGAGTCAATGTATACAATAGAAGCACCAGAAAATTATTAGAGCACTTATATTGGTGATGGAATAAATTGAAGGAGGTCAGTGACTTAAGTCGCTCGTCATTTACCTTGATCTTCTTGTAAAAAAAATAAGCTTTTTTAAAAAAAAGTAATAGCCTTACCATTTATCGATCTATTAGTGATGGTATTGCCGATACAGAACCAAGTATGTTCTTTTTTGTGTAAGTGTAAGGAGCTACAGACATGCGCACCGAAGACAAAACTCGGAGCTTCTCAATTTTATAAATTCTTAACAATCTATTCCAATGTAACACCGTAATAGCTATCGGTTGTCATTTCTATTAAACGACATATTATTACTATTTCTTATTCTATTCATCTAGACTTTTTAGCGTTATCACACATATAAATCTACTTAGAGTCGATACAGACGGATTAGAATGTTCTGAGAAACGAATGTGGCGTTTATTTGATCTAACAAAAAAATATCAGATTTCTTCTTATTTTATGATAGTTTGTACATCCTAAGTTTTTAAAAACACAATAATTAAAACTTCTATAATTTATAAAACAACACTATAAAAAACCATGCGTATACTTGATATGAACTTTCACCGAGTTTTATTTTAGTTGAGATAGAACCTACCGTTTGTTCCTCATCTGCGTGCTTTCATGTAAAAAATCTTAAAGTATATAAAATTTATGTGTTTTCTGTTTGTTCAAGTGGCACATACTCTTTTAAATTACCTTTTTTATCTATTATCATTGTATTTTTCACGTAGCAAAACGAAAAGCGGGGTTTGTTAACTTTAGGAGATTAAATGCAAAAGAGAGATAACCAATAACGTTGTACGATGAATGAGTAAAATGCTCAACAAAGTCGTTAACTTCCTTTTTTCAATTATGGTTTTATTCTAAGAATTTAACCAATGTAATTTAGACTCAAACCCTAAATCGAGAAGGGAAAGAGTTATTATATATTTGAATTCAATCTCTTCGCAATAATAAATGTCAGTGAGCTGCGAGGAGAATATGAGCTATCGGCCATGCCTCTTTTTTGGAAAGCTGGATTATAGTCTTAATAAAAATATATTAAAGATAAGAATGACATGCTATTTTTTGTAGTATCTTGAAGATACGTATCGGGAAAGACCGCTATGTACACACACCAAATACTTGGTTGTAAATACCATATAGATTTCGTGTTCCTCGGTCTTATCTCACTTAATGATTTAATGCTGACTTTTAAAAATAATGGAATCAAAAAAGTGAATGGTCAAGTATAGGTGAGACTTGTGTAGCTTTAAAAAAATAAGCGAGAATAAAACAATAGGAACATTACAAATTCTATGATTTGAACATTGGTGAGAAGAACAAGAATTATTGTATATTTTCCTTACTTGTTTTCTAAAAAGAATATGTCAAGTTCTTTTTAACAAAAACAACAGATTGCTTTGGGAATATTTCACTCCATTAAGAAAAAAAAAGGCACTCCGCAAATTCGGAAATTTGACAAACCAATGCGTCATTAACATTACTTTTTTTAATGTTTTAAATGTTTACCCCACATAAAAAGACGAAAATTGACATTTTTATATTAAGCGTGTCTGAGGATCGATTAATGAAAAAAAAATACCCTTTTTTCTCACATCGAAAGTACGATACCGAACATTTTCAGATTCAATAGAACTAAAAAGAGAATAATTAAGGTCTTTGTGAGAGGGAAAAAAATAAAATAAGATTATGATAAGCTAAATAAAAAACCTAATCTAACAGTCCTGAGCTATGTTACTCGTGAGAAGAAGAGCGATCAAATTTTTGTGATTGGTCAAAAAGTCATATGATATATATTTTCCATTTCTGACCATTTATTATCTTTTAGTGTCACCTAATCTTGTTTTTTTCGCCCTCACGCCCTTTTTTGATGGATCTGAAAATTACTTTTGACAGTATCCATTTGTCAGCTAGAAAGTTTTTTTGAGTTCAACGCTATTCTTGTAATGGAACTTTGTGCAAATATTGGAAGTATTACATGGACTAACATTAAAAAAGCCGATCTAAATTTTTTTGCATGGAACCACTTTTTCCACATCAAATAGCACACACACACACACACACACACACACACACAAGGCTCAGATATATAAATCTGATTATGAATCTTTATCTTTATATATTTAACTGTTCTTCCATTTATATATATTCTAATATTTCTTTTCTCTACTTTTTTTTTTCTGTAAAATAACCCCCACCAACTTGTAAATAAATAATAAAACATCTTGATGGTTGAACACGATACACAAACCGTAAGATCATGACCGGAATTGTATTTTTATGTAATTACAACAACTAACCATTTGATACACAAAACCAAATACAGGAGCAAGTCAAAGAAGGCAAAGAAAGACTTGATGTTGAACACATTGAATCCAACCACTTGGATGCCGATGCCCAAAGACTTCAGGATTTAGGTTATAAACAGGAATTCAAGCGTGAAATTTCACTTTTCGTTCAAGCTGGTTTCTCCTTTACAACAATGGCAGTCATGCCAAATTGGCTGGTTGGTTTTGGTGGAAGTATGGCTGCTGGTGGCCCTTCTTCTCTCTTCTGGGGCTGGATTGTTGTCATCCCCTTTGTTATATGTATTGCTCTTTCTATGGCTGAAGTTATTTCAGCATATCCCTTGGCTGGTGGTGTTTATTCTTGGTCGTACTTGTTGAGTAACAAAAAATGGGGTCCATGTAAGTACATATATCATTTTTATATATAAAGTGTAAGGGGAAGCTAGAGTACTTAATGCTCTTTATGCTTGAAACCGATTAGTGATGTCTTGGATCAATGGTTATGTTTATCTTATTGGTTTGGTCACTGCAAACATCACCTTGGCTTATACCAGTGCAGATTTCATCTTCGGTATTTCAAACATGCTAAATGTAACCCAGATTACATCTCAAGGTGCTTATGTTGGACTTTATTGCGGTATTTTTATCATGGCTACACTCTATAACATGTTGGGTATGAAGTTTAGCAGCTATATGAATAAATTTATGGTTTTTTGGTGCTTGATTGGTAGTTTAGTTATTATTTGTACTTGTCCAGGTGAGTTTTATCAAAAAATACAGCAGTTTAAGAAAAATGGAGAAATCATATTGGTTCAATGGTATCAAATTACTAATACTAAAATGTACATATAGCCATGGCACCTTCTCATAAGTCAGCCAAATGGGTGTTTACTGAATTTGCAAACAACACCGGTTATAGCAACAGTGGTGTCGTATTCTTCCTTGGTCTCTTGCAGGCAGGTTGGACTTTGGTAGGGTATGAATGTGGTGCTCAAATTGTTGAAGGAACCAAAAATGCCAATCGCACTGCACCCCGTGGTATCATCATCTGTATCATTAGTGCTATTGTCCAAGGTTTCGTTTTAATTCTTGCCGTTCTCTTCTCTATCCAAGACGTAGAGGAATTACAAGAATCTAGCATGCCTATCGCCACTTTCTTTGAGGCTGCTACTAATGCTAAGGTTGCTACCTTTTTCTTGGTTATTTTATTGATTGTCCAATTAGGTTCTTTGTGTAATTCTATTCTCGCCACTGCTCATGTCTTTTGGGCCATGTCTCGCGATGGCTGCTTACCATTCTCATCCTTCTTGTACAAACTTTCGGATAAGAACCATATCCCTTATAATGCCTTGATTGTCCAATTGGTTATTTCCATTGCTGTTATCATGCCTGTAAGTTTAATTAGATACTTTATCCTTATTTTATGTTTTCTAATTATTCATGGCTCTTGTAGACCTTTGGATCAGAAGTATATTGGTAAGTGTTAAGTATTGAAATGCTATGGGAATTGCTTTAGAAGCTAATTCTTTATATTTTTCCTTTTTGCGGCAGGTCGGCGATAATGAGTGCAGCGGTCATTTCCATCAATATATCATATGGAATACCCTTTTTATGTCGTCTCATTTGGACACGCAATAATATGGAAAAAGGACCCTTTGATTTGGGAAAATTGAGCATCCCCCTTAATGTCATTAGTATTATTTGGATCTGCTTCTTTGGAATCATTCTCTGTTTCCCTTCTCTTCATCCTGTTGATGCCCAGACAATGAACTGGGCCTCTGTAATGATTGGCGGTACTATGATACTCTCCCTCCTCTTCTGGTTTGTAGCTGGACACAAAAGATACACTGGCCCAGTACAGACAGCGGAATAGTTCGCTTGACATACTTATCGTAGTTTCCCTATACATATTTATTATATCTAATTCTCTTGTAAATAATCAATGGGGAAGGGATATTTTACAAACTAATTTAAAAGCCCTGTGGGCAGCAAAAATAAAATGATAATCACTAGATAAAAAGAAGATTTACTCCTCAGCTATTAATTTAAAAGTAGAAAACGGGATAAGTTTCAAACTATATACCTATATAAATTTTATTATTACTATTATGGAACATCAGCATTCTCGTCTTCATCCTCATTCTCTGGTACCTTATTGATATCATCATCAACCTCAAGATACGGAAATCCATCCTCGATTTCCATAATGCATCTTGCCTACGATTTTCCATCTCCAATGAGTTACTTTTAGTCACATCAAAATGCTATAATAAATTCTAACGAGATACCTTTGTCAAGAAATGATTATATGTTAAATGATCCTGTTAATTTTTTTAAAAAAGGAAAACTGGCAGAGAAAAAAAATCCAGAAGATATAAACATGAGACCATAGTTTAACAACTTGTTAGACGGACATAAAAACAGTCATAAATGAGGATAGGTAAAATCAGATAAGGTGGTATTGTTAAGGGAGAGTTTTTACATTAAATAACTTTATTAGGAGAGAAATTTTTGCTGTGATCAGATTGAGACGATATAACCTGTTATATGTTCAAATAAGCAATCGTACTACGCTTGGAGTTCTAAATGGGAAATTCTAGGGAAGATGCACCGTAGCACTTCCTCCTCACTATCGACATTGTCCATCACTTCATTATCGATAAAGTAAGGGTGTGCTCGTATTGAAGGTAATAAGATACAAATGCTTGTTATTAAATTTATTTAGGCTGATAATTCATGTTTAACTCACCTGAAGTAATACGCATCTCCCGTTTTATAATATATCTCCCGCCTAACAATATATTTCTTCTCAATGCCTCTGAAATAACGTTGTAGTTAAATTTTCTTGTATTCCTCGTTCTGCAGCCTCGCTGATAGACGGGAACCATTGGCTGTCTCCAGTAACAGGATTATAAGCTGAAAAGGGCATTCCATTACCGTGAATGGTGTTTTCTCGTGGGGTGACCCATTCTAAGTTTGTAGCTGTATTGTCATTCCTATTTCGATTCATATGATTCGCAACTGTTCTGGTATCTGGGAATTTATTTGGGACCCATAATGCTGCAGTAAGCCTATGGGTTAGAAAATGAATTCCCTCGAAGTCGAAACCCCAATAGCCTACTATAGTATCCCGAATGACAGTACCATGGATTTTGATACGACCGTAATTGGATATCTATATGCCTCGAGGTACGTTAAAGTATACCATCGCGTTGCTGGGCACAGCTTTCCACTGTTCGCCAGTTAGGTCATCTTGTAGTGTTATATTTCTTTGCTGATCATCAAGTAGTTCGTCTGCATGGCTTGCAATCGTATTTCGATATTCGGTGTGTGAATCACAGTACAAGTTATCTAGGCTATCGTTAGTGGTAGATCCGCCATGTCGTTTAATATATGAATTTGGTGGAATTTCACCAATAAAAACGGCCCATACAATGTGAGATCGAAGGTACCGCCTATTCTGTAGATTGTAGTAATATTCATAGCCGCTAATCTGGTCCCCTCTCATAACTTGAGCAGCGTCGATATAGTAAAATCTTGCTTTATTTGATATAATATACTCGGGAAAATTTCCCCATTTCAGTTGGCCGACAAACCTGAATTCCTCGTCTGGGTATCTCGCTGTGAGTAGGTCTAGCTGGTGTTGTCGGTAGAGCTCAATAATCCCGTGCTGAAGATTTTCCAATGCTACATTTTCATTGTCTCCATCCTGAATAAGTATAGCCTTCGGTAGAAACCAAATATTTGATATGTATATTGGCTTGGTCTTTTCTCTCATAATAAGGATTATAGTTAAATCCTGGTTCATTCAGACGCATGGTTCTAACTCGCGGTTGGTTTGGATCCATGCCCAGTTCCACGTAGGTATAATACTTCTCCTGGTCTACTTTGCCTTTAAGTGTAGCAAGAGGACCAAGACCACCAGCCCAAAAACATTTCCAAACCATCACAGAACCCTGGCCAAACTTCCACGTTGGTACAATATATTGGTCCAAGAGCTTTTCTCCCTCGTTTCTGATAACACGCATTCCTCCATCGTTGTGTTTCAGGCGGAATCGCGACTCGTCAGATCAGATGACCTTCTTCCACTGCTCCACGGTCCAATGCTGTCTTAATGAGACCCAAAGTTTTCTTCTTCTTCTTCTATGGGATAAACCAAGACAGGGCTTCTTAACAACTTTGAAAGAAGAGAAACCCTTTTCATGAAGTTTTTTCCTAACGGTTGGAAGGGAAACTGCACCTCTTGTGCGATCATGTCTGTTTTTTGCGCAAGTCTCTAAGTTTTCCAATCCCTGCTTTGATAATCTAAAAGCACTTTTGGAAACTGGAATAAAGTACCCAATTGACATTTTTCTAAAATATATATTACCGATTTTATGATGAGCTCTTGTATATTTTGTATATTATAGTGGATGCTATTTTGAAACTTACCCCGCCTTACTATTACCATTCATAATCTTGCGACAAAAGCTTGATATACCAGCTTTAATATATTTACATTAACTACACTCCTCACTATATATGATGATTGTATTGAATGTTATTGGTCTATTAGTTTAGCTTATACTTGATTATACTTACAGTGATTTACGGTAGATGATAACACTTTCATAGTAAAAGAAGCTTGGTTTGTTTTCCATTTTAAGATGATAAATAAGAATAGAAGTAAAATAAAGAAATTAAAGAGTCGTTTTAAATAAAAAAAAGTAAGTATTTATTTTTTTAGTGAGAGCAACAATGTATCAAAGTGGACATGTAAATCAAACAATGAAAACAATGAAACAAAAGTTACCTCCTAATTGTAACTGATCTATTGTTATCTAAAATATTCTCTTTAGTATGGATCAATAACTGTGCTCATTGTATTTACTTTTTTTTTTCTGTGAAAAAATAATAATACAAGGTAATTAAAACTACCATTGAGACCTTTGAACGTTACACATGGACGACTCTTATGACAATGGCTTTGATTTTATTCCATCATAAATATTACTTCACTTTAAATACAATATATATATATTACTTCACTACTTTACTGTTTCTAAAATTTCAATGCCACTTGTAATAGTATATATATATATATATATGTACTTACTTGAAAAGATTGGCTTTGCCTTACTAACCAATTAAATTCAATATGATGATGCTAGTTTCTGTGCTATGTGGCACTATTCACACAGCCCATGCATTTTCTTGTGATATGGAGGGTCACTTGTGGCTTCATTTTATATGAAATATAAAATACAAATAGGATGTAGTTTTGTTTTATTTCTCTATTTTAATTTTCTTCTATTATTCCCATTTTTTAAAAAAAGTCATATAAATGGAGTATCTGGAATCTTTCAGCATCAATCTACCGCCTTTCATAGAGAGAAGTTACGATATATCTCCAGGTGTTGTGTCTGCTGTTTTTAAAGTCATATGGTCCGTCTTTAGTTTCATCGTGGTTGCTACTCTGGTTCAATTTGGGCTCTCAGCACTGTGGATAGAAAAATCAGAGACAGGGTCAAGGCAGAAGTCACTCTGGCAGTTGCATAATGAATACTCTCAAGTTCAAGGTGTATCCAATGGAAGGTGGGGAACTATGGTCTCCAACCTGTCTTCAAAGCGTGTCATTATCGGTTTTCTCTTCTGGGCAGCCATTTACTCTTTTGAGCTCCTCTTCTCTCTTAGTATCGACAATGCATACGTAGCTCGATATGATGGAACACAGTGTGTAGGTCGAGTAAACAATTTCACTCAGTTCATTGATACAATGTGGGATTTGGATTCAACAGGTGATAGTGGCAACTTTCCTTCGAAAAACATTACTCTATTGAGACAGCTTTTGAATTCAAGACAGGTCGGAAACATTGCAATGCTTGGTAATGGAATATTTGCAATATCGCCTACCGGTAGTTTATATACAAAGGGTCAGGAAATCAACGTAGCACGATCTGGTTTTAATTGCAGCAGTACGATCCGTCTGAGCGCTAGTGGATCTAATTTTCTTTTTTATCAATCAGCTTCTGGCCAAAGCCAAGCAATCGTTTCAACACCAAACTTTCCTAATATATCTCTGAATAAAGTGGACTATCTTCGCCCTGGATATGTGAATATGTACGCTTATGAGTATAATCATATATCTACTGAATTGGTCAGTTATGGTATTCTTGATGGTGAGTTCCTCTTGCTTGTAGCTTATCCCCGAAATAGCAGCATGATTCATGGGGAAGACCCTAAAAACATATATTTGAGCCAATGCAATTTGTTTTATGAATACGGTGTTGTTACAATTGCAGAAGATGGCTATCTGAACGAAACAAATATTGGAAAAAGCTATATTGCATCAGGCGACGGGACTGCTCAAGCTTTATTCGATAACTCGGCGGTATATAACCATTTGATTGAAAATAGTAACTTTCTTCACAACTTGGATATTCCAGATGTGTTCTTAACATCAGACTACAACAAACCATACTCGGAAACAATGGAACTTGCAAATGACATAATATCAGTTCATCTTCTTAATGGGTTAAATCAACTTGATGATCCGTGCTCCTTTAATCAAGAAAATGTACCTGTGTCTTTCTATGTGATTGGTACAAAAATGTCCTTTGGATACATCGTTGTAGGTATACTATTTGCATTGGTCACGCTGTTAGTCTTGTTAGCTCTTTCCTTCATTGTATTTACACCAGAAGAAAGAAAACGATGGAATTTGTACTCGAATGAATATTGCTTTGAAGGATTCATCTCTACTGGAAATACTATGGATAAGAAGGAATTTAAATCGTATGCAATGAAGACCTATCCCAGAAACAACAGGTCAAGCAGAGCCTCAGAAGACGATGAAGAAACCGAACTGGATCCAAAATCTTTGAAACAATGATATTGTGTCTAATGATAGTATACTTTTTTAAACTTAGTGGATAGATGTAAAACAAAACTTCTTTTAATGATATCAAACTTAATTAAATATACACATTATCGTATTTCACATTTTTTTCGCCATTTTTTTTTCTTATACTTGAAGTGGCTCAAAGATGAAATTTGAAACCAACATTACCAGTGAAGTTAAACTTTATGTTGATATATATATATATAAAAAAGCTCTCAATGAGAGAGTTGCCAAGGTATTCAGCCACATACAAATCAAGTTTGATTTATTAAAGTTTTGCAGCACCCATCGTCTTGCTTTTTAGTTTTCATCCAAATATGGTAACATTTGCTAGTACTTTTTGGTTGGCTGCTGGATTAAAAAAAAAAATCTCAGAAAAACATTAATAATTCGTTACTAATTATTATTTACACACTTTTCTTCTCTTATCACATAAAAAAAAAGAGAGAAAAAATGTTTACTGGCCTTGTTGAAATTGTAGGCAAAGTCTCCTCTATTCAGGAGAACGACACTTCGGAATCTGGTGGAAATGGTTGGACTGTCACCGTTTCTGATGCTTCAGACATCTTGACTGATTGTCATATTGGCGATAGTATTGCCATTAACGGTAAATCACTTGTGCAAGGTAGAATATAAAAGCGACAAGACTAACCAGGGTGCATTATACAGGCACTTGCTTGACAGTGACAGAGTTTGATAAGGATTCTTTCAAGGTGGGTGTTGCTCCCGAGAGTTTAAGACGTACAAATCTGGGTAAGGATTATCTAGTCCCAAATAATGATATCAGCAACTTATACACACTTTACAAGGTGATTTGAAGGAGGGAAGTCCTGTCAATTTGGAACGCGCTATGGACGCACAAAAGAGATTTGGTGGTCATATGGTACAAGGACACGTTGATAACACTGTAAAGATCATCGAGATTAAGCCTGAAGGCAATTCACTCTGGTTCACTTTCCAATTGAATGAAGAGGACAAGGATATGATGCGTTATGTTATTCCAAAGGGTTTTATTTGTTTGGATGGTACTTCACTGACAGTTTGTGATGTTGATGATAACGAGCGCACCTTCTCCATCATGATGATTGCCCATACCCAGAACCATGTCATCATGCCAACAAAGAAGATTGGTGATCGTGTTAATGTTGAAGTTGATATGTTGGCTAAATACGCACTCAAGAGTTTGGAAAATGCCATCATGACAAACCAAGGCATTGAGGAATTGGTAAAGCGTGTTCTCAAGGCTTAAATGCTTGATGTAAAAAGTACGCATTGTTATTTTGTTAATAGTAAATAAAATGGGGGGTGTATTCAATTTCAAATGTAAATGCTAAAACTCGGTAAAATATGAAGCGAGCAATGGATTTCCCACGGAACTGAATTCTGGAACCTTATTTTTTTATATATAAACTTTTTATTAATAAAAATGTTACAAGTGTCTAAAAATATTATAGTGTAAAATATACAATTAAATGAGATAAAAAAACAAAAATACAGAGTTTATAAGGTGGTGTTGAAGAACTTCAAAGTGTTGGAACTTTGAGTGTTCATCCATTCCTTGATGCCAGCAAGAGAGATATGACCGGTAGGACCGTTGACAGCCTGTTGGAAAGGAATCGATGCATTCATTCTGCCAGCAAAATCAGTGGCAACAGTCATATTGATTTGACCAGGCATATTGGATCCTACAGCATTGGCCATAACTGAATTGGTGGTATTAGTAGTATTGGGACCCATTTCAGATCCCAAGTCACCCAACAAGTTGGTACCCACACGGGGTAAAGTCTTGTCCCAGGCAACGTCCTCTTCCAACATAGAGGTCAAGTTATTGATGCGGTTATTCATGACAACGGGGTTGATCAAATGCTTTGTGAAATTAACCAGTAAATCTTCATACTGTTGTTTGAATTCAGGAACCTGAAGAATCTTTTCTGTCAAGGGGCGAGTATAGAAACCAGGGAAAGTGGAATAATTGCCGCTATACATGTCATCCAATGAAAACATGGAGGATCCAATGGTCATATCCATATCGGAAGAAATATAAAAGAATTTTCCAGTTTCTGGTTCTTGGTATACATAGTAGTTATCAGCCATGGATGAGTAGCCATCAGAATAACCCAAGAGAACTTCGAGAGCCAGTCTATAATATTTGAATGATTTTATAAATAAACATGTCTTTCCAATAACCATATATGAGATATGAATACTTACGATCGAAGGAATGAATCAGTATATAATTTTTTGTTCCATTCCTCAACAGCGTTAGATGTATTTGTGGGAGCCTCAGCTATAAACTTGGTGAACTCCATTAATGGCTTATAGTTATCCTTTTCACCGTCGGATGCCTCGACCTTGATGCTGTACTGGCCCAAACCATAATCTGAAATGTTGCTTGTGTAGCTTAAATCGGATATCTGGTTACGCTTACCCGACTCCGCAGTCTGGAATGAGCCTTGGTACAAGTAGCCGTTTTCATATTTTTCACCACCGTTGAAGACGTTGGCTAACCAGGGATCTTTGAAGGTATCAATAAGACCAAACAAACCAAGCTCTTGATCATTCATGAAGACACGGCAAAATGAGAATTCGGCTGATAAAAGACCTACAGATTTTAAACTATCATAGGCTAACTGTTCACGCAAGTAGGATGGATCTGTTGCTAAAGCTCTGAGCTTGATTCTTTTGTAGTCATAGAGTCTATCATCCTTCTTAAATTTGATGTTATAAGAGAGCTTAGGCATCCAACGAGAACTACGACCAGCCAAAGATATCTGGACGTTTTCATAAGTCAAAGTATCATTTAAGCTGATATAAGTCAAATTTCCCTTAACGTCGGTATCGCTGCTGATATTCTTGTGCATAGCATTAATCAAAGTTTGATTTGCTGTGAAGTGGATGGTTGGAATTTGGCCGTCAATATGGAGATTAGAGGAAATACGGTTGATAGGATCCAAAGGTTCATAAACCACAGGTAGCTTAGCCAAGTCGCGCTTATTCCATGATCTGTTAAAGAATTCATTTGGAGTACTAGAGTTGACAGGCTGGCGAAGGAAGGGCTCTACCTCAGTGTTATTATTTTCCTTTGTGATTTTGACATAACGGTAACCTGACTTGGCAGCTGGTGCACTACCGGTGTAAAGAATGGGTGCTTCTTCCTTTGGTGTGAGACGGTAGGTAACATTATCAATGATGACACCCATAGTATGTGTTTCATTCAAAAGATTAATCACACTGTAGTCAACATTTGATGCTTGGTTTAGCTGTGCACTAGCTAAGGCAAACAGTCCTAAAACTAATAATGAAAAAGTTGGCATATAGTTCTTGGTGTTCCAAGTTCATAAACTTACATAATGGCAATGATCTAGCTACCATAGTGATATG
>VCJH01000448.1:0-11287 GCA_024140565.1 Backusella australiensis | reverse complement strand
TAAAAAAAAAAAAAAAAAAAAAAAAAAGAAACGAGAAGAATGGAACTACTAAAAATAACAAAAAAGGAAAAAAGAAAGAGTACCTGAGAAGTGTAAGATAACACAAAACTTAGACAAAAACCTGCTAGCGAAGCATCGATGTAATCTAAACTTGACAGGATAAAGCAGCCAGTACAAAAATTGACGGCGGCTCCCAGAAATGAGAAGCGTGTACCACACCATCGATTCGCAATCCATAACAGGTAAAAGGGTCGAGAATTTTCATCAACCTTCCTCAACATTTCCTCTAAAAACTGTCGTGTGGCACCATATGCTCGGATTGTTGCTATTCCCACTATTGTCTCTCCAAAATGTGTAAATAGAGGCGATCTCGTTACTGAATCCATGCGTCTCAATTCTCTCGATGCTGAACTAAACCTTTTTCCAATTTGAATGTTAA
The DNA here is from genome assembly GCA_024140565.1 of Backusella australiensis. Classification (NCBI taxonomy): domain Eukaryota; kingdom Fungi; phylum Mucoromycota; class Mucoromycetes; order Mucorales; family Backusellaceae; genus Backusella; species Backusella australiensis. The sequence goes on along the minus strand of VCJH01000448.1, from coordinate 10,848 downwards.
GAAAGGTAACAAATAGCATTGGAATAAAAAAGATAGGGAATACAGCGCAAACGGTCAATACAGCGGATATGATAATGAGCCATTGGATAGCAAAATACATGATATCATTCGGAACAGACGAGTCAACATATTCAAAATCTTTTGAAAAACGGTTCAAAATTCTACCCAGAGGTGTAACATCAAAAAACCTCATAGGTGCGTGCATTATTTTATGAAGAAGAGTTTGGTAGAGTTTTCGACTGGCCCTCAAGGTTCCGTAGTAAAGACTCGCCCATCTGCTCGCGCCAATTAAAATGTTCGATGTTGTAATCAAAATGTAGACTGTTAAATACATGTTGAGCGAATCCTCTCCTTTGGACGTAAGTGCTTGGAAAAAGCTTTTATTCGACATAGTATCAGGAAGATGAGGATCCAGTAGTGAGACCGAAGTCGAAGCTTCTTTGAAAGTATAATGTATCCTATGAGCAATACTAGCCAGTCCCATAGTGATATTGACGGGTATACTTAATTCTTCTTCATTCGATTGTACCCATTTTTTAATCCACCAGCTTTCTGCCACATCCAGTAACCTTGACCCAATAATAAATCCAAATACAACCATCCAATACAATGGGTTTCCGACAACTTTAACGTATATCCAGTAAAATTTAAATCGAACACGACCGACTGCTCGACCTATGGTTGCATAAGTAGTTATTTAAGCATGTTACTTTTAAAACCATCTACAAAAATATGTACCTTCGTCTTTTGTTAAAACCCTAGCCTGTTTTTCATCTTTCTCTTCTATTATCAATGCTGGTTTATTTTGAGCCAACTCTGGTACATTTTCTTCTATGTCTTCTTCAATTGTTTCTTCCAATGGTTCTGCATCATGATATTGGCTAACCACTTCATCCATAATCAACTCGAGTTTTCCCTCATCCTCTAGTTGGTCGGGCGATCCACTCAGATTTATTTTTCCATTTTCGATGTGAATAATATACGATGCCCCAGTTATACATAAGCCAACATGATGTGTAATTAAAATGCGTGTGCGGTTTTCCATGAGCGGACCAGTCAAGCATTTATTTAAAAGATGTCTGGCAGTATGTGCATCAACAGCAGATAAGCAATCATCTATGAGTACATTTTTTGCCCTTGAGTACACCGCTCTTGCTAGAGCCACTCGAGCTTTTTGGCCGCCTGAAAGAGTAATTCCCTTTTCCCCTACTTGAGTCAAATCGCCATCTTCCAAAGCGACAAGATCTTTGTCAAGAGCACAAGCATAAAGTGTATCCTTATATCGTTCTAGGATAAAGGGCAACCCGAATAAAATGTTGTCACGTATCGTTGCGTTTCTTAGCCAGGCTAATAAGAAATAGTTGATGTTAGGATTTCAAGTTCTCTTTTTCTAATGCCTTTACATTTACCTGTTTGTGATACGTATGCAACACCATGATCTAATATCCAATCTTCTTCAGAAATCGTGTCATCCAAGTCTAATTCATCTTTCAAGCTTTCTACAACATGTGCTCTGGGGCAGAAAATCTTTCCATCAAGTAAAGTGGTTTCTCGTAACAAGCTCATCATCATTAATGTTTTTCCGGAACCGGTTGCGCCACAAATGATACTGAGTTTGCCATTTGGAAATTCTGCTGTTAAATTATGAAGCACAAAACTATCTGAAGATTCAAACCGTGTTATTTCTGATGAGTCTAATGATGTGAGGCTTGAATTACTGGGTACTGAATCTTCAGGGAACATTGGAACGTAGCTCCAAGATATAGTGGCATTCGCAAATCCGAGTTTTACCTTAGCTTGTAGATCCAGGCTAGTAGGTGGAGGGACCACTTCATCTTCATCAAGATAGGATTCGATACGGCGTACACTATATGCAATTATGAGTATCAAAATATTTGTATTTCTTGTCGTTTATTTATATGGTTCAGAATATCCTCTTTCTCCAATTACCTGATCAAAGCCTGTAAAATATCGACAAAAGTTTCTGGCAAGCTATTCAGCGCGGATCGAAGTTCGTTAAAAACTGTTATCGCTGTAAAAGCAATAGGAGCTGTCAATTCTTGTCCCTGCAGTTTTGTAAACGAATAAAATGAGACAACCGTTACCAATAGTGGTGTTCTAGAAATAAAAGTAATGGTATTAATGATTAAGTTAAATAATATATTAATTGATCGTTAATTACCCTTGCCATAAGAAATTGAATAGCACTTCGCTAATGTAAGTTGTTCTTAAATGCTTGATTTCTTCGTCTCTTGCCTCTAATACACGGTCTTCCCAATTGTTTTCCCAAGCAAAGAACTTTATTTGTCGGATACCCTGTAGTACCTCATTCATTAAAGAGACACGTTTATCTCTTGCTTCCATTAGTTTCTCTTGAGTGCGTGCAAATAACATTGAGTTATAATGATTCAAAGGCAGTGTCACAACAATCATCAATAAACCTAATAGGCACGAAGAGCCTAAGAGTGAATAAAGAAATGTGATACCCACAGCCAATTCTATAGGGGCCTCGATAACAGTGAACCAAGATGTTGTGAAATCTGAAATACGTTGTGAGTCTGTACTCATCAAGTTTACAATCGTTCCCAGTGACGTATTGTTATCTTCTTGTTCCGAACTTGAATCCCTTGATAAATCAACAGTGTCCATTCTACGCAATGTTTTATGATATATTTCGATGTTCAACATGGATTTGATACGAACCCGAAGTGAAGATGAACCTGAGGATATAAAATTACTGTAAATATATTCATGCTGAGCTTGCATCTTATTTATAAAACTCACTCCAATAATATAGTTGTCCTACAACTAAACTGAGTAGCATCAAAGAAATTGATAGGCCACAAATGATCATGATCCCTTTCACTGTAGTAAACTCATCCTTGTTACCTTCATCCATTTGTTGGATTAAAGCCAAAAATCTGTTTAGGAAAAAGGCGGGCAAATAGTAAAGTACGGCTGCGACGGCTGTTGTTACGCTTTGAAGGAAAATGGCCTTTTTATTGGCTTTTATAATACGATAGACAAGTCCTTTTGATCGATATTCACCAAATATGTAGAATATGTTGTGGCTTCTGTAAATAGGTGGAAGTCGAGGTAGGTCCTTGTCTTTGATGTTTGGATTGCTGTAAACTCGATCGATTAATGGTGTAGCCCAACTGAAATATAAAAAACTAAAAATAGAAGCGACAGAAATATCTGCTGTTTCTTTTCCTTCGTCATCCAAAAAAGGTGGTCCTTGATTAATCGAGCCAGTTGTGTAAAAAAGGTCTGCAGTGAACAAAATTGCAAAAAAAAGCGGAAGCCCTTGAGGCAATGAAATAATGCCATGTTGCTGTTGAAAGACTTGCCATAAACGGTAAAGTGAAACGGATAATGAAACAAAATAAAACACAAAGAGATGAATGTTAAGAACCCATCCCCATCGATTAGGCAAGGTATAGCGCCGGGATACGAATGTCAATGCTAAACAATATAGCCATGCAATTAAAATAGCAGAAGTACTAAAAAGTGCGTGTAGCCTGTTTGATGAAAATTGTGATGCCACCAAGTATATATCGTTAATGCTGAATATAGCCATAACAGCTGTGTCGAAAACAATTCGTGTTAAGCGATGATTATCAGAAAAAGGGCGCGTATAATCTCGAGTAGTGTCTTGTTTCATCGGTGGTGGGTCTCTTCCAAATTGCGTCTTGTTTTCTTCATGGTATAAGGTTCGTTGAATGGATAAAGTGATGCCACTTATACATGCCGTTGTGGATAAGATGACGGCTGGCCATGTAAGAAAAGCCACTTCCATCATCGTTGTATTAAAATGATAAAATTAAAGAAAAGAAAGAAATACAAGAACTTCGAAATTGTGAAAAGCAGAAAACTTAAATGACGGTGCTTTAGTTAGACCAATGGTATTAATTTAACTTTTTATAGTATTTTTATCCTTTTAGAAACATTTATTTATTGATGTATAGATTTTATTTATTTGTATCTTCGATATATATATATATTTGTGTGGCCCTTTTTTTTTATTTTCTTCCCATATACTTCTTAAACAAGGCATGGTGTTCTTTATTACCTGAAGAACTTCCACTACCACGTCCGCGGCCAGCAAATTGGCCACCGGAGGTACGGTTATACTCAAGATAAGCCATATTATCACCACCGGCCAATGTTTTAGTAGTTGTAGTTTGTCGTTTAACAAGACCTGTTTTGTTCTTGGCTGCGACTTTACGATCCGTGATACGACCAACGTCATCAACATTAACTAGCACTTCATCCTTCAAATCAGACTAAAAAATGAAAGTGATTAATTGTCAGTTACACTATTTCCTACAATCCAACATTAATAAACATACATCATTAGTTAGCAATACACCCTTCAGCAGATCCATTTGTTCTTGATGTGTTCGAAGTACGATGTTTGGATCGCTGTCCATACCCTCTAAATTCGTGATTACTTTAAATGCATAACCCTGATCAATTAAAAACTGCTGACGCTTGGTAGAATAATACATTTCTTGTGTATCACGAGAAACCAATGAATAAAAGAAAGCATTGAAGCCTTCATCATTACGTCTTTTGGCTCTTAAGATACGACCCAAACGCTGAGCTTCTTGGCGTCTAGAACCATAATGTGAAGAGATTTGAATTAAGCAAGTAGCTTCAGGAAGATCGATACTGGTATCACCAACTTTTGATAGGAAAATAGTGCTTACAGCGGGATTATATTGGAAATTTTGTAAAATACGCATACGTTCTTGCTGACCTGTTCCACCATAGATATAAGGTTTACCCAGTTTCTTGGCATATTCCTAATGATATGTATAAAAAATCAATATTTGTGTAATAAAAACGAGAATTGTGTTTTGTCATGCTTACCACAAGAGCATATACATTATCAGAAAAGACAATGATCTTATCTCCTCTTCTTTCATGGTAGTTGATAAGATACTGGCAGGCTTGGAATTTCTTTGGGTTCATTACATAAAGCAATGTTCGTTTACGAGTGTTTTCATAAAGGTATTCTTTATAGAATTCAGGTGTCATGGGACACCATACTTCAGCACACTGAACATTAGCAATATGACCACGGCTAGCCAAGTCCATCCAATTAGCTTCATAAAGCTTGGGTCCAATTAAAAAGTTAAGATCGTCAATCTTTTCATCTTCACGGACCAGTGTAGCTGTTAAGCCTAATTTGGCATGAGCAGCAATAGTACTAACTACTGTACGGAACATATTGGCCGGCACAACATGGACCTCATCCAATAGAAGAAAACCCCACTCTCGAGACTCCAAAAATTCCATCATCTTTTGTGCATCATATGAACGTTTACGCTTATTTGCAACCATAGAATAAGTGGAAATAACGATACCCGCAGCTCCTGAAAACTACATATATCATAAAATGAATACACTATCTTTTAGGCATTACATTACAATGCTAGTATTTACCTTTTCTTTACAATCTGATGTAAAGACAGCAACTTGGTTTTCCTTGATGGTACTCCACTGCAGAAACTGTTGTTTCCATTGCATGACAGAAACACTAAAAAGCAATGAATAAAATACTGATATGATTATATTCAAATTACATACGAGGAAGTGCAAAGAACTAGACAACTCTTTTTAATTGTGCAGGCAGCAGTAATACCAACCAGAGTTTTTCCTGCACCACAGGGAAGTACAATAATACCAGAACGAGCACGACCATTACCAAACATCTTGGATAGACTCTTTTCCTGATATGGACGAATGGCAGTGGTTGGTTTAAGATCAATTTCAAGATTTGCATTGACTGAATCGTTACGGAAATCATACTCTTCCAACATAGGATAATCAATATCAGTGCATCTTTTTTTAACGCTCTAATGTGAGATTAGGAAGAATTCTATAGAAAAAGGACATATCCCACTCACCTCAACATGTCCAGCAGCAATTTCAAAGGAATGTACTTGCTCAGCAGCAAAATCATCTTCCTCATCTTCTTTGTCTATAGCCACAACCGCGCCAAAATACTTTTCTTCATCCTTCTTTCTTTGTATTTCTTCTTCTGTCAACTCCTTCTTCTTCTCTTCTTCGCCTTCTTTCGATTTCTGAATTCCGGGAATACTCAAATCCTTTCCAGAAGGTTTTGAGCTAGTCAAAAGCCCTGCAGTTCCTTGTGGCGCAGTAATGATTTGATCATTTTCGTCTCGTACAATACGGCCCTGACTGATAACTGGGTCCTTTAACAGCATTTGGAGTGTTTCTGGATAGGCTGATTCGACAAAATAGTGATTGTGTTTCAAGACCAACTTGACTTTACCATACGATAAAGTGCACTGACGAATGAACTTAATAATCGAGTCAGGAACAGGTACTTTAGAAAGACGATTAAGCACTTCAATGATATCCTCCGTTTCCAAACCAACGGAAACTGCGGCATAGAGTGAATACGGAGTTAATTTATACTCATGAATATGAGCAGGACTATTTAAAGAGAGAGAGAGTATGGTTAAGTTCATGAATATTTACTCTTCTTAAGTTCGACTCAATTTACCGACTAACAGGCTCGCTAATTGCCACCAAGAAATCTTGAGCTTGTTCAGCAATTGGCGAAAAACCTTCCAATATAATATGACCATGCTCTGGACTGATCCAAAGAGGACGTGAAGCATGATCTGTTTTTAGAGGTAAATACATATAGTCTTCAGATCCAAATATGTGAGATATGAAATCGCGTTTAGCACTCTCATTGATTGTCTCATTGGCGATATTATTCAAAGAAGAAATATCAAGATTGGCATTCTTTGGAACTATTGTTATCTTTTTAAATTAAACATATTCTGCCAGTTAACAGTTTATTCATAGTTTTACCATAGAGTTTGGACTGTAAAGAGTCGTCCAACTGAACGTCGTCGTCGTCCTCTTCGTCACTCAAAGTTTCTATTTAAAAATAAGCAAATCTTTATTCTTTTCATTGCTTTAGAAAGTGACAAGATTTACCATCAATCTTTCTTTTGCTCATTTCAAATATGAAAAGTACAAGGAAAAAAAAAACAAAAACAAAAGAAAACAGTACTTTTATATATTTTTAACTTAAAACAAAGCACTTGAATTCTATTGGTCAAGTCATGCAGCCTTCGAGTGCTTATATTATTAATTCATCACGAACTGACATGAATTGTCTGATGCTCCAACAATACTAGAGTTCTTATTAATCAGTTTCAGCTTGTTTGTCTCAAGTTGAGCTTGATATTACTTTCAGATATGTATCTTGCTCTTAGTCTGGATTTATAAGATAAAATGTCTTTACCATTTGTTTTATGAACTTCAATTCGAATGACCAGGTTCTTTCTTATCGATACTAGCTCACATTGTTTATTTCTATAGAGCTTTCTCTTTTTTCATAATATTAGTATCTTTCATCAATTGTTGTATCCAAATTATGAATAGCTTTGAGAGTGCTTTGTCTATTTCTTAGTTATTCTTCAACTACATGACTTTGGATTAGATTTGAGCTTGAGCAAGCTGTTTTTTGTCTCTCTTCAGCGTGATCTTCTCCAGATAAATAGTCTCAATTAAAGCAACACTTAACAATGTCGATCAGTCACTAGAAGAGATGATAAGTGACTTTTCCTTCAGAATTCGGCTAATATGCTGGCTTTTAAAAATTGCTGATTTGTAAAATTTGATTGGTTAGAAAAACTATAAAGTAACCATTTTGGCACCTTGAATCGGGCATCCAAACACCCATATCCTCTCCCTTTTTTTTTGCTTTCCTACTAGTATCCAACTGTGTTGTAATAATGTCCGTCTATCAACACTCCAGACGGACATTTAGAAGTAAAAGCGTTTTACCGACATCGGCAATCAGGAGCTCAAATCAAGGTTAGAACTAGACGCTCAAGTTCATCTATTATGTATATTTAATCTTGCTATTGTTAGATGTTGTCATGTTTGGATTAACTCGCAAACAGCTTTCGCTTATTATTTTGGTAGTTCAGAACAGCACATTGGTGCTGATGATGAGATATTCGCGCATTGTACAAAAACCTGGCCAGCCCATGTATATTGCCTCAACAGCGGTGTTCTTGGCCGAAGTATTAAAAATTATAGCGTGTTTAATAGTAATGTACCATCAGCAAGGGAATTGGGATCGATTCAGCCAGATGGTAAAACGAGAGATTCTGGGAAAACCTCGTGAGACACTCAAGATGTTGATTCCATCTGGATTGTATGCATTGCAAAACAATTTACTATATGTTGCGTTGAGTAATCTCGAAGCAGCTACATTTCAGGTGACCTATCAAATGAAGATCATGTCCACTGCGGTCTTTAGCGTTGTACTATTAGGAAGAAGTCTGAGTCGTGATAAATGGGTTGCTCTACTGTTGTTAATGATTGGTGTTACACTGGTTCAATCTCAAAGTATGTCTTCTAGTACCACCACAAAAGAGGAGTTTTTGGCACCTCAGAACCCCTTTATTGGCTTGATTGCCGTTATTACAAGCTGTGTTTCGTCTGGTTTTGCTGGTTGTTATTTCGAAAAGATCTTGAAAACGTCAGAGACCTCCATGTGGGTGCGTAATATACAGTTGGGCATTTCTGGTGCATTTTTTTCGTTAGTTGGAATGGTTGCGTATGATATACAGCCTATTATGGATGGTGGTCTACTCCAGGGATATGATTGGCTTACTTGGGTGGTTGTCGCAAATCAAGCATTGGGTGGTTTACTGGTCGCTATTGTAGTTAAATACGCTGATAACATCCTCAAGGGATTTGCTACTAGTTTGTCCATCATTGTGTCCGGTGTTATCAGTATTTACCTCTTCAACTTCCAGCCTTCAGGCGTATTTATTATTGGTGCGTGCATTGTCATGCTTTCCTCCTATCTCTATGGTATAGATTTCTCCAAGCATTTAGGACGCCGTCCTATTAAACCACTTTAATAATAACAATAACAATAATGATAATAATAATAATAATAATAATAATATACTTGTATATACTTCTACCTTCTCTTTTATACTATACACACACTCTCTCTTTCACTCTCTCTTCTATTCATTTTAAACAAACAAATGCGATATAATTGGCTGTGCATCAAACAGAAAAGTGACTCTGTTTTGTTTATATGTTTGGGTTTAATGTTTCGCAACTTGTCGCACTCGATAAATAAATAGTGAATTTGAGCGCAAATGCAAACCATTACTTTTTCCAAAATAAGAAAAAAGCAAAAATGGGTAAGCATTGACAGTAGTATTATATCCATCCATCCATTCACTGCATTTTACTAACCCTACCATGACGTTTTATAGTTGTAAGTAATCATCCTCCGTTGAATAGACACAGCAAACATGTATAAAGTGAATAACAATTGTATATGTGTATTATTAGAACTTCACAATTGAGGAAATCCGTGGTTTGATGGACAAGGTTACCAATGTCCGTAACATGTCCGTCATTGCTCACGTCGATCACGGTAAATCTACCTTGTCCGATTCCTTGGTTGCCAAGGCCGGTATTATCTCCTCTGGTCGTGCTGGTGACGCCCGTTTCATGGATACCCGTAAGGATGAACAGGAACGTGGTATTACTATCAAGTCCACTGCCATTTCCATGTATTTCGAGATGGAAAACGAGGAAGACCTCAAGGAAATCAAGGGTCAAAAGACTGACGGTAAGGCTTTCTTGATCAACTTGATCGATTCTCCCGGTCACGTTGATTTCTCTTCTGAAGTCACTGCTGCCCTTCGTGTCACCGATGGTGCTCTTGTTGTTGTCGATTGTATTGATGGTGTCTGTGTCCAGACCGAAACTGTACTTCGTCAAGCCTTGAACGAACGCATCAAGCCCGTTATCTGTCTTAACAAGGTTGATCGTGCCCTTCTCGAACTTCAATTGGACAAGGAAGAACTTTACAACGTAAGTAGTGGTGATGTTTGACAATTTGCATAAATTTATCATGCAATTGTGTTTATGTGCTTGTTGGCAAGAGACTTGATTGTTTATTAATACACACAATATAGTCTTTCGCTCGTACCATTGAATCCGTCAACGTCATCATCTCCACCTATGTTGATGAGGCTCTTGGCGACTGCCAAGTCTACCCTGAAAGAGGTACTGTCTCTTTCGCTTCCGGTCTTCACGGCTGGGGTTTCACTCTTCGTCAGTTCGCTACCCGTTATGCCAAGAAGTTTGGTGTTGACAAGAACAAGATGATGACCAAGCTTTGGGGTGAGAACTACTTCAACCCCAAGACCAAGAAGTGGACTACCAAGTCTACTGGCGCTGATGGCAAGCCTCTTGAGCGTGCTTTCAACATGTTTGTCCTTGATCCTATCTTCAGAATCTTTGACTCCATCATGAACTTCAAGAAGGAAGAGACCACCACTCTTCTCCAAAAGTTGGAGATCTCTCTTGCTACCGAAGAAAAGGACTTGGAAGGCAAGGCCCTCCTCAAGGTTGTTATGCGCAAGTTCTTGCCCGCTGGTGATGCTCTTTTGGAGATGATCTGTATCAACTTGCCTTCTCCCGTCACTGCCCAGGCCTACCGTGGCGATCAGTTGTACGAAGGTCCCACTGATGATGAGTGTGCCGTCGGTATCCGCAACTGTGACCCCAAAGGTCCTGTCATGTTGTACGTCTCCAAGATGGTGCCCACCTCTGATAAGGGTCGTTTCTATGCTTTCGGTCGTGTCTTCTCTGGTACCGTCCGTGCTGGTATGAAGGTCCGTATCCAGGGTCCCAACTACGAACCCGGATCCAAGAACGACTTGGCTGTCAAGTCCATCCAGCGTACCGTCCTCATGATGGGTCGTAACGTCGAAGCCATCGATGACTGTCCCGCCGGTAACATTATTGGTC
>VCJH01000435.1:56489-66588 GCA_024140565.1 Backusella australiensis | reverse complement strand
GTTTTTTTTTTTTTTTTTTTTTTTTTCATTTTTTAATTTTCATATAAAAAATATAACCAAAAAACGTGTTGTGTTCTCCGAATTGATTTAGGTTAGTCTTTTTATTAAACATCAATTCATTTTCCTTGATTCTCCTCTTCTTGAATGAAAGTAAATAGCGTTTGTGTCGAGACATGGATGTCTTTTTTGTGCCTTTGTTTCTCAATTGACTTGTTGGCAAGAAAAGCCTAGGAAAAGAGAATCCCACCTTCTTGTTTTATTATGAAAAAGTGATCACAAAGCTACCTTTTTTGTAAAGGACCTCTTTTCGGCCTTTGTAATTTTTTATATTGTGCCAGGAACCACTTATTCAATAAAACAAAAATAAAATAAAATAAAAAAAAACTTTTCTTTTTTTCTTTATTATACAAACAGAAGGGGAACCAATAAGCCCTACTATTTTTATTATATTTAATAGCTATTTTATTTATTTTATTCACTTACTGTCATTTGCAAACGCTTAAATCAACCTTTACTTCAACAATAATATTATATAACACACACTCTTTTCATCATCACATACAATGCAGCATCATGATGACATCTCGGACAGAATTGCCTCCGCTCGTAGAGATGCAGAACTTTTAAAAGAAAGAATAAAGCAGAGACGAGAGGCATTGGCAGATACAACTTGTAAGTGTTTATAGTCTATTTAGCAATAAAATAATAATGTTTTATTTATATTTTTAGTAAGAAAAATGGCAAAAGACGTCGAGCCTTTGCCCCGGCTTGTAATGAAAGTACGCCGTAACCTCCGTGGTCACCTCGCCAAAATCTATGCTATGCATTGGGCAAATGACAGTCAACACCTTGTCTCAGCATCTCAAGACGGTAAGCTTATTGTCTGGAATGCTTATACCACAAACAAAATCCACGCCATCCCACTCCGATCAGCTTGGGTTATGACCGCCGCTTATTCCCCTTCTGGTAATTTTGTTGCCTGTGGTGGTTTGGATAATATCTGTTCCATCTACAACCTCACCTCTCGCGATGGCCCCGTCCGTCCCGCAAGAGAGCTTTCCGGCCATGTCGGCTACCTTTCCTGCTGTCGCTTTTTGGATGACCGTCGCATCCTCACAAGTTCTGGCGATACCACTTGTTTCTTGTGGGATATTGATGCCGGTGTCAAGATCCACGAGTTCTCTGACCATGTCGGCGATGTCATGAGCGTCTCTCTCTCACCAACCGATCCAAACTTGTTTGTTTCTGGTGCTTGTGATTCAACTGCAAAGATTTGGGATATGAGAACAAGAAGCTGTGTACAAACATTCACAGGCCATGAAAGTGACATCAATTCTGTACAGTAAGTAGATTGACATATCAAAAAGGAAGCAAGAATTGATAAGGAGACTTACAACGCCTTGTATAAAATTAGATTCTTCCCAAGCGGTATGGCTGTTGGTACAGGTTCAGATGATGCCAGCTGTCGTCTATTCGATCTACGTGCTGATCGTGAATTAAACTCATACAGCAGTGAAAACATATTGAATGGCATCACATCAATTGCCTTCTCCGCATCAGGCAGACTCTTATTTGCAGGTTATGACGATTTCAGCAGTCATGTTTGGGATACATTGAAGGGTGAGCGTGTCGGTGTGCTTACCGGCCATGAAAACAGAGTCTCCTGCTTGGGTGTCTCCAAGGATGGCATGGCTTTGTGTACTGGTAGTTGGGATAGTTTGCTTAAGATTTGGGCTTAAACTTTTCTCTATTTTTTTCTCAATATTATTATTTGTTATACTTTTATGTTTGTTATTAAATGAAGAAAGAAAAAAGAAAAAAAAAATAGAAAAAGAAATCTTTAAACGTCATCTTTATTATTCCCCTTACCTTTCTTTTTATCACTCACACTCTTTGAAATGCATTAATATCATTATTATTACTATTATTATAAGGATTCAAAATATATAATCTTTTTTTTACAAAAATGCTTTGTATTTCATTTATTATTGATTATGAGAACATGCGTTATGCTATAAAATGGTGTAACAATGTTTTATAATGCTTATTTGGATCAGAGTACCACAGTTATCATTAGAAAGGAATACATTTAAAAGAAAAGAACTCTCCTTATACAAAACATACTATAAATGTTTTAGTTTCGTAATTAACAAGCACATTATGGTACATGTTTACTTGTTGAGATTGAGTCTTTTCCTGTTATTAGCGAGTGGCTACTATTGACAAACACCAAGCTGTTTCCTTCTCCTACCTCGCGCTTCCCATGTCTTGGGATCAATTAGCTGCTTCAATGAATAAAGAACGATGCAGGAGTAAAATACTAAACCATTACTTATTGACAAGGGTGGTATGGCAATAACATATGGGGCTGTGTATTTGCAAGAGACATTCCTAATGTCACGTTTGCCTACTATAGGTCTAAATAGTATAAGCAAGGTAGAGTATCTTGACATAATTTACTTTCAATGGGAAAGTAGCCTCTAGATATCATTTTTAAAAAAAAAAATTGTAACTGACATGACACTTAAGTTAAATTCATAGCTTATTGAGTTTGGCAACTTGAGTACCACTAAGCTTAGCCCGAAACATACCTGTATAAGCATAATAAAAGAACAGATAATGCTGATGAAAATAATACTAAAAGGTCTAGTCATGAAAAGTTCTATATGAACAAAATACATAATGGACGGTTAGCCAGCGCTTAAAAGAACAAGATATTGCATTTATGTATAACTTTATTATAGTATTTTTTTTCTTTCTTTTACTGGATGAATATACAGACTGATTCTTGCTGATAATTGGTTAAACCGAAAGTATTTTTATACCTCTTGTTAAATCCAACCTTTTTTCTGTGAAAGATGTAAATGTTATAATCGGTAGATTTCTTATCCTGTTGTAGAGGACGCACTCTTTAGTGTCTTTGAAGCAATGGTAAAGTTGAGGGTCGGTTTGGCTTGGAGACTTGAAACAAATACCATAAATGCATGCTTGACCAAAGGAAAAACTGGCGCACTTCAGAGGCTGGTTTTGGATAGCTATATTTACATTCTCACATAAAATAAGAGCATAAAGCTCCAATTGAGTCAACTTGGGAAAGGATGTTGAAATCACATCACCAAGATCTCGAGTAAGTTCATGGCAATTAATATTTAATTTTTTGACACTGCTCAGTTGGGTTACTGGTAGATCAATTTCCAAATCAGTACAATGGATCGAAAGTGTCTTGAGAGTGGGTGGACATGCATTCAAGTAGTCGGTGAGGTTGATTATCGGAAAGATGATGGAATTGGAAAGATTCAAGTCCAAAGTAGTGAGCGCCACCATGCTTTTAAGGCTGCGTGGTGTGCTAATTGCTGTATTATCAAGAGACAACTTTTGAATACATTTTGATTGATTAGACTCGGCAAGGTACCGAAGTGTTCCACTTGCACACTGATAAGCGTGAAGCTTTTTAAATCGACAACCTGTACCATCAAATACCTCAAAAACGTTAATACCATCTGGCACACCATGAATATGCGAGCTTTTGGTTGGTTTAACCAGTTTATAGAAATCAAGAATTCCATTTAAATAAATAAATCTGGCATCGTCAGGCTCATAATTAAGTATCATTTCATCGAAATAGTTGACAACTTCTGCATTGATGTATTTTTTAAGCATGTATTGATAGAACTGGATATGCATGTCCACGTCGAGAGCCCATTCAATTTGAATATTAAATGTGGTAATAGATGTGGCAGGTATAACATTGGATGGCATTTCACTAGCTGCTATATTCAGAGTGAGACTGAATGTTTGAATGGTTGGTATATTTGCGTGTATATTTTCCAAGTCGTTTATTTCCATATCCAGGTCTTGTAATGTAAGCGTCGTTAAAACTGGCAGGTTCTTCAGTTGTTTCAGGACTGTGAGAGTGCTAATGCCTTTTATTTCTTCGAAATCCAATTGAAGCTCTTCAAGTCTACCACCTAAATTCGACGCAAGCACTTGTGATGCCAGTTCACAGAAAATGGACTCTGATTTTTGGCTTCAAATATGTAATTTCCATGGGTTCATCAAAGTACTTGAACCAGTTAGACTCCATCGGTGGTCCTTGGTCCCACTCCACCTTCAGTACGCGTACATTTGAAAAAGTATTTAAAAGCGTTCTTTTATCGAAACTGTTGTCGATGCAAGTCAATAGCCACAATTCTTCTACTTGTGCCGCCCGATGTGGAAATCGCTTAATCATGTCCATGAACTCGTTGAATCGATTTTTTCTGTACATTATTTCAACATCGTAGAGCAAACTGTATTTATCCAAGATGTGCCACCAAATTTGACAAACAAGAGTGCATTCTATCCTTTCGAGTAAATCGAGCTGAATAAATATTCTGTGCCATATTTCGGGTGGAAACTTGTCCATTTTTTTGAGTTTTTGGAAAAGAATCGCCACATTGTGCTGTTGGGGTAAATCTTTTTGACATGTTTGTAAGTCCGACGAAAGATAGATAGTTGAACTGGTGTTATCGATGGGTCATAAATTGTTAAAAGTCTTTAGAAGAAAAAAAGTCAGCTATTATTCTAAAATACGATAATAAACTATAGCATACTTAAAACAGAGAAGCACTGGTGATGGAGCTGAGAACAAGCCATGGGCAATTCATTTAAATACAGTTCGCCTGACGTCGAAATTGCGTCTATTTCTGTTTTTAGTACAGTTTAGAAGTGGATAGAACTTTATTCCCCTTTATTTGGTCCTTGATCGAACAGTCAAATTATGTAAATATGACGAATATTTTTAATATTTATTTATATATAAAAGATGTAAAGAATATTTAATTACCTTCACATCTGATTCATGCCATATTATTTTTAAAATTCAGTGTTTATAATGAGCAATACAAAATCTAGTTTTGATGATACCACACAACCTATTCATCAGCAGAAAGATTCCAAACCAGAGGAGAATGATACCCGTTCTAGCATCTCATATGGAAACGAGAATGATATTAAAGAAGAAAGGCAGCATATCGAGTTTGACCAAAGGCTCATGGGAAACCTAAAAATGAATGACTCGGATAACTTATCAAATAAAGAATCCTGTAATTCCTTGGACAGCACTGTGCAAAACCATACCCAAAAGCAAATCCACACCAAAAAAGATCTTTCTCAGCCAAAATCATCAGAAAAAGCCAGTTCTCATCCAGAACATGAGTCTGGTGATCTTAACCAATCATATCAACCAATCGGCATACTAAAAAATAAAAATGCATCTGGTATCCAAAGTAACGGCAAACAAATAACATAAATATATCATCTACTGATCCGTTATTCAAATAAAAAATATTAGGAAATAACGATAATTCTGGGTCAAGCGGAACAAAGGAAGAAGAAGAAGAAAATCGCAAAAAACTTCATCACCCAACGCCCCTGCCTCCTATAAAACCAGACTTGTTGATATCAAAATTAGAGCAAAATGCCATAAAATACATAGTTGGGGCTTGCTTAGTTGGCTATGTATCGGGACGATTTGGGTACAACCTATTGTTAGGCCTAGTTCTAGTTATATTGTCGGTATTGGCATTTTGGAATCTTGGAAGAGAGGCAAAAAAAGGAATTGAATGGCAATTAGAGAAACAAGAGGCCGTTAAAACAGTAAGTGTTTGATGCTTTTCCTTTTTCGACTAGAACTGACTTGAATTAGCTCTATGACTCTGAGGGCGAATCAGCTGAATGGCTTAATTTTATGGTTGAAAAGATTTGGAGAAGCATTGATCCAGAATTCTTTACCTTAATTGAAGATATTTTGGAAGACACTTTGCAAAGTGTCTCACCAGGATTTATCGTAAGTTGTCACAGAATTTATAAAATATTTCATTTAGAATGAACTTTATTCACTGGATAAGTAGAAAGCTATAAAGGTTCATGATTTCGACCTTGGTGTGCAGGCTCCAAGGATAAATATGTATGCATTTTTTGCTGAACCCTGTTTTTTTTAAATAAAAAAAAATCAGCAACTGATTATTTTCATTTTAATAGGATTAGAGTTTTCCCTCCTCTTCCTGGGCAGCCCGAAGAGAGTATTGTACGTACATGATATAATAATTAAACGCTTTAATTTAACAAAAACAAAACAAAAAAAAAACAATAGTTTGGTGAAGCTGCATTTAGCTTTCATGCAAATCCCGTTGCAACTCTGTCATCTAAACGCAGCACAAGTACAACGCCTCCTGGTTTATCGATTCGCTTTAAAACAGCCTTAAAAGCACCTCTGGATGTCAAAGCTGAACTGATATCCTTATCAGGAAAAATACGCTTCAAGTTGGTAACAGCTCCTGATCTTCCTTTTATTTCAAAGGCAGCTATTGCGTTTACAAGTATGCCTACCATCGATACAGGAGTCATGCCACTTTCAAAACATTTGAATATTATGAATGTAAGACACAATACTTTCAATCAAGCAAATAGTATCTCAATTTTTATGTTTTATATGTAGCTACCTACAATTAAAGCATTAGTAAACGAGGGTGTCAGACTGGGGTTTTCAGATTTTATAGATCCAAAAAGTATATCTCTAGATATAAGATCCTTATTAGGCCCTGGGGCCAATGACACAGAAGCCATTGGGGTCATCAAAGCTGAAATCCGTGAAGCTACTTGTGAAAAATCAAAGAATTTTCAGGGTAAGATCTAGTGTAATAATAAAGCCTTTTCGATAGGAATATACTAAAACAGTTCTATCATTAACAGATATGGAAGATTCATATGCTACTCTTTCACTCAGTACCCAACCCAAAAAAACCATCTCTAGCACACGTGTACTTACTAACGATAAAAACCCACGCTGGAACGAAAACTTATATGTACTGTTATCACAAGGTTGGTACTAGGATTATTAGTTATTTAAGATATTAGTATTCGACTAAAATTTGTATAACGTAACGTAGATGATATCATTTCAGACACATCCATTGATGTTAAAGTTTGGGATGCAGACAAAGTCAAATTCGATGATGTGTGGGGATCCATCTCTATATCTGTCAAAGATGCTGTTCAAGGAAGACTCGACAAACTAGGCAATGTAGAAGGTTGGATACAAGAAGAAAGAGTGATTTTTGATGGGTAACACACACTTCTATAAACTTTTATATATATATATATATATTCTAAAATGAAAATAATATAGTTGGACACCAATTGATGGTAAATCACAGGATAAATCCAAAATCAAGCTTAACTTGAAGCTATCGTTTCATCCAAAATATCCCACCGCAAATATGGATATATATTCGAATACATCTTTAAAGAAGAGTACACCAGAACAGAAGAAAGAAAGAGAAGAACAGCTTAAAGTTTCTGTGGGACCAGATCATACCAACGGTGTATTGTCTGTGCAAATTCACCAAGCGGCTGATTTGGAAATTGGCGATCCAGAAATCCTCCCATCAAACGACGAGTTTAAGCACCCATATGACCACAACAAGATTGTTAACCCATATGCTCTATTATATATTAATGATAAAAAAGTATATAAGACACGCACAAAACTTCGTAATCCAACTCCAGTAAGTTTGAAAGTCATCAAACATGAAATGACCATATAGTGTGAACTAATCTATTTGTTACTTTATTCTTTCTATTGCATAAAAGCATTGGAATGCCATATCAGAGCATTTTATTAAAAACATTAATACAACTAGTATTCGTGTTTCAGTAAAAACTTCTGTTGATTTGGAGCGTGATCCTGTTCTTGGAATGAAAGTACTGAATCTTTCTCAGTTTTTTGATGACCAAGAAGACAAGGTATGAAACTAGTACTAGCTGTAATATGCCATTCCAATTACTTATCTTATTTTTATACAGTTTAAAGAAGTCCAAAAATGGCTCCCTTTATCCAATGGAATAGGGTTTGGTAAAATACTTGTAACTTTAAAGTATAAACCAGTTAAAATGTCTTTACCAAGAGAGCTTCAAGGAGCAGGTATGTAAACAGCTGAGAACTCCATCTTTCTCGCATTTATCTCTAAAACATATTGATGCACAATAGATGTCGGAACCCTAATGGTTGAAAGTGTATGTATGAAAAATCTTAAACCGCCTTTTGACATCCATAGTCTTGGATCTCTTCGTGCGGTTCTGGCTTTAAACGTTGACCCTGTTATTCTGAAGCGTCTTAAGTCAAGAGACATCACTGGTCAGGAGCGTGATCCAAAAATACCCGAACTTCCCGGTTGGTTTAACCAACATCTTTACTTTCCTCTCATGATGCGCTACCGAACCTCAATGTATATTCATATAATTCAAGGTTCCTTTTCTGTGACAAAGGCTACTGGGAGAATATGGCTAAAGTATATACCTGAAAACGAATGGCTCGAGTTAAAGATTGGATTGCACCCTTATCTATCCGAAAAATCGAAAGAAGCAAACCAAAATGAAGATCCTTGGTCAGAAGATGGAGACTTTGGATCCATTGTTATTAAAGCCAAGATTGTTCCCGGGTTTTCCCCTGTTCATACACACCTCCGATCCTACATTAAAGATATGGTTGGTGGTGATCCATTTTATGACCATAATTCTAATGATAAAGCTCAAAAATGGATCAAAGCACAGAATTCAAAAGACAGAAGCAGTGAAGACTCAGCTCTTCACCAAGCAGAAGATCTTGAAATAGTAAAGCAAAGCGAGAGTGATGAAGCTTCTTCAGAATACGGTGATGATGATGATACGGAAGAATCTGGTATATATTATTATGACACTGATGAACCACAATTTGAAGGAGACATGGCAGGACAAGGCAGAAAAAATAGAATTCACAAGCATCGTGCCGTTCGTAAACTCTCACTTGGAGTTGATAAATTTAAACACAAAGTTAACGTTTTCCGAGAAGGATTTAACTCCGAGACACGGGCGAGTCGCTCTGTTGCCAAGGAGGTCTAACACTCTCCCAAATTTTAAAATATAAACTTTTCGAGATAATATTGCTATCCAGTTAATAAAAAAAATTATTGCTTGCAATGCATTACGCATCTTTACGTGGCTGAAACCACGTGGTACCAATGAATCAACTTGAAATGTTAAATCTTTTATTAACATCCGATGTTTTTCAGGGAAATCATTGTTCCATTTTAAAAAGTTGTGTCAGTTTTATATAAACATTGATATTACAAGTGTATATATTGACTTTTTTTAAGAAAATAAGTAAACTTTGGATGATGTTCATCTACCAATATTTGATTTGACCATCCCGTGAACTATTACCCTCAACTTTATGACAGTTGAACAAGGAATTTCGATTAGAATGCTGAGACTCAAAATGGGGGTTTAGTTTTTGTATAAAATCAAAAATTCTCCACTTTCATTTTACCATTCATCACAACAACTATTGCTATATTTTTTTGAAAAGATCATGTTGACAGCATATAACCGAGCCTTTTCATTATCAAAGCGATCCTTTGCAACAATCTCTGTAGAATCACTTTGCTCTAAAACCGCAGATAAGAAGTTTAAGGTTGTTGTAGTTGGTGGTGGACCAGGTGGTCTTTCAGGTACATACTAGTGACAACAGTACGATTTGAAACAATCACGCATTGTTTATTAATGATAATAAAAATGAACTACAATTTAGTTTCTTCAACTGTATCAAAACTTCTTGGAAAAGATCAGGTTGCTGTCATTGAACCTTCAGATAAACACTATGTAAGATTGAATGAAATAATATCAAAATGTCTATGCAGTTGTTGATAGTTTGTTTTAGTATCAACCTTTGTGGACCTATGTTGGTGGCGGTCTAAAAAAATTTAATGAATCTGTTAAACCCATGGGCAAATTAATGCCTAAAGAAGCTTGTTGGATTCAAAGTAAGGTCGCTACCTTTGACCCTGAAAATAACATGGTTAGTCTCTCGGATGGTCAAGTTGTTGGATACGATTATTTGGTTGTAGCAGCTGGTATACAGATCAATTGGAGTAAAATAAAAGGTCTCAAGGAAGCTCTTGGCAAGGATGGAGTTACTTCTAACTATGATGAAAACAGTGTCCAGAAAACATATGAATTTATCCAAAATTTCAAGGGTGGAAATGCGCTATTCACTTTTCCCAACTCGCCACTCAAGGTAAAT
>VCJH01000435.1:41107-51133 GCA_024140565.1 Backusella australiensis | reverse complement strand
ATGGTGATTATGGAGAGATAAACAGCCGGCTAGGCGCTCTTTACGTTTTTGGTCATGGCACAAAGAAAGATATCAGCAAGGCGTGGGAGTATTTTTCAAAGGGATACGGTGAAAGTACTCTTTACTATAGCTACGAACCTCTCTTATTTTTAAAATCTGGTGCATTAAACTCCAGTGAAAAAAATGATATTTTAAACGCGATCGAACAAGATGAAGCAATCATACGTCAGATGGATGAAAAGCACTTGTATGCATTAGGAATGCATTTTTGTTATGGTGTACAAAAGGCGGGAGGTTATTATGTTACTTTTGAGGACCGGTATCAAGGTGATTCCAGTCAGCATATTGTCATCGAAAAAAACTACATCAAGGCATTCAAGCATCTAAAAAAACCTGCTGATAACAACCACTATGACGCTTTACTTCAACTGGGAATTATGTATAACTGTGGAGATGGTGTCGAGAAGAATATTGAACAAGGTGAAAAATGCTTTGACAGCTTGGTGAAGATTGCTCGTAACTACATGGGATATATAACCATTTTATATCATACACATTGCGAGATGCAAAACTTTGACAAGGCACTCGAATGGTATACTCGCTTAGAAAAAAGGCTTGATGAAGACATGTACAATTCTTTCAGCTCTGATATCAGGTTACAGATACGAATTGGTATGGGTCTCCTCTACGAATTTGGTGACGGTGTAAAACAAAGCTACCAAAAGGCTTTCGAGTATTATAAGAAGGTTGAAGATGATGATACACCAGCAGGCAGAAACCGATTGGGTTTGATGTATTACTATGGAAAAGGTGTTTCTGTTGACTACAAGGAAGCTTTTAATTTATTCGAGAAATGTCGTTCTGATGAATCAGAGTGCATAGAGCTACCATATGTACACTACCAGATTGGTTTGGACTCTAATGAGACTCAAAAAAACCTCGTATATTGCATGATAGATGATGAAGGAATAATTGGAGAATCTCATTACTACTTGGGACTGATGCACAAACATGGACAAGGTGTACTTCGAGACGAAGAAAAGGCTCGAGGTTATTTCAAAGTAGCTCTTAACCTAGGGTGTAAACGTGCCAAATATGAATTATAAATAAATTTTTGCAGAACAATTTAATACTTTATTATATATTAAGCAACATATGAAATCAAATCGAATCCTGAATTACACATACAAAACCTTAATTGAATCTCTAAAAATAGAATATTGCACAATGAATAAAAAGTTAAACTCGTTATTTGACAAACTCCATTCATGCTTTTATGATGATTCTAATTGAAATTGATATCATAATTGAGACTACTCCTCACTGTTGCATACATTTTGTTATATGTTTGCTCTCATGTCATAAAAAAAATACATTCGTTCCATTTAAAAAGAGCGAGAGAATACAGTCACATGTTCCCTTCCATCCATCCAAGTATTAATGATGTCCACGCGTTTCTTTTTTTTCAAAAAAGGACCCGTTTTTTTTTTTCGCGGAATGCGTTTTTTCTATGTCTTTACTCGTAAGAGTTGGTGCATGTAACAAATCAATTAGCAAAAAGTGAGCTCGAGTTCGCCCAGAACGGCAAAGTCATTATATCTTAAACATGATGCTCATTAATCTTTAGATAGAAAATGAGCACTTTCCATAATAAATATATGTTCAAAGGAGGCCAATTTAAACGATAAATTAATTATAGTCCGGAGACGCCATTGTTTTCATTGTTTGATTTACATGTCCACTTTGGCTCCTTGTCGGTGTGCTCTCCCTAAAAAAAGGTAAGTGTTTTTAAAACGGTGCGTTTTATTTTTTTATTTTATTTATTTTTTTCTTCTTTTTTTTATTTTCTATTACTATTTATCATCTTGATATGAAATAGAAACCAAAGCTCTTTACTCATGAGAGTGCCACCATCTACCTAAAGTCAGTGTAAGTATAATAAAGCGTGATATAAATTAATAGACTGATAACATTCGATATGATCATCATCTATAGTTAAGAGTGTAGCCAATGTAAAGATATTAAAAATATTATATCAAGATACTGTCGCAAGGTCATGAAAAGTAATAATAACACTGTATAAGCTTCAAAATAGTATATACTACAAATTTCAATGAACACAAAAACTCATTGTACAATTTGTATTAAATATTTTAGAAAAATATGGGTCGGATACTTGTTTCCAGTTTCTAAAGGTTCATTTAGACCGTTAAAGCAGGTATGGGACTCTTTAAGAAAACGAAAGGATAGCTAAATTGACAAAGTTCCTGAAGTCCGTGCTCCTAAATTCCAGCCGATACCCACCAGGGTTAGCCTACCTTTGTCCAGAGGTTCGCCCAACAGGCCAATCCTTCTGCCTAAAGTACAGCAGATTATTTAAGTAAATTTAATACTTAAAGTATAACAGAATACAGTTTGGTTATGGAAATGTGTTCATTAGTATTATTATAATTATTATGAGCATATTACTATTTATTTCTATATATTTATATTAAATAATTAAGTAGATGTACTAAGGTCATCCTCCTTGGATACAAGGTAAGACTCTGGCATAAGATTGGCAGATGCAGCATTTGCATCAACATCAGCATCATCTTCTTCCAAGGTGATAAGCGAGGTTTCAAAAGACACTAAATAAATGGGGGGTCTGTATTAGATCCATCTCCAGTGCTTGGCATTAATACACTAACCTTGAGAATCATCTTGAGAAAATTCTTGTGAATCAAGAAGTATTGTTTCAATATTGGATTGAGATTCTTCGAGTTGAGATTCACTATCTGTTTCCAAAACTAATGACTCAGTGTATTGTGAGCTGTCATCAATTAAAATCTGCGAGCTGCTATTTGTTTCGTTATACTCAGATTCGCTACTGGGTGGTTCGCCTCCAATTTGGAACATTGGAGCCTCGTCTTCATCAGAACGACTAGATTCTTCTTTTTCTTCATCATCGTTCTCATTATTAAAGTTAGGGGCATGGGTATTAATAAAATCAGTGATATCTCTAGACAGTTCTTTTCGCATTGAACGGAGTATTCCTCCCGCTTCTGGGTTTCTAATCACTAAAAATAGAGGCTTGATCGATCTATTATTTAAAGTGAGTTAGTTTTACTTGCCCTTCCTTTCCATATACTATTTAAATTACTTGTAGATATCTAATCCGGTATCGCCAAGGCGCATCAATAAATAACTTAAAATAGGTTGGATTGCCCAAGCACAAGCTGCCCGAGTGAGCTTGGATAAAGGTGACAAATTAGGGCGACGTTTCCCCAAATAGAGTACATAAACCAAAGCATAGAAACCATATAGTGCAGGGGCACCAACACTGGCAACCATTACTTTCCAACTTGCTAATACGTCTTTACCAGTAATTTTAACTGAGGAGCCCGCCAAAGCCTCTACATGTTTTATATATAAGTTAATATAATTACTTGTTCACAATATTTTATATCTAGAATTACCTCTCTGTTTTCTTTTACTAATAAAACTAGTGAGCCATATCAAAGGAAGGTTCGATAAAAGGCTAATATAATAATAAAATGAGCAAAAAAAACCCCCATTTTTTTTTCTTATATCATATCGACATTTACACAGGTGTTCCCAATCCAGCCATCAAAACCAACTTTGCCACTCTCTTCAATAATCTCATAGCTGCCTTTAATGGTGTTATATTCAATTTTTCCACCTGATGATCAGCAATACCAAAGAACGTAAGTGTGTCGTTATAATATTTCACCTTTTTTGCAATAGCTTGATGATCTGCATTATCCTTTAATTTTTCCCATAATGAAGCAAACTCTCTATTTAATTTGACGACCTGGTCAATGGTTGGCTTTGTTTGATTTGCTGGTGCATAAAGTCTTCTAGCTGCTTGAATAACCTATATCCATAGAATGATTTACATACATTGATACTTTCTTCCTTATCCACACCCCATTTTCTTACCATTAAGGTCTCATAATCAGGTGTATTTACTGTTACTGTTTTAAAAGCCTCGTCACCTTTATCTAATAATTTTGTAATCGCATCACGTTTTGGTTTCCCACCGGCTTTGAAATCCTCTACATCTTTTGGATCGAGTGATATAGGATGACCAAATGAAACCACTGCGCGTGATCTAAACTTATCAGGATGAAAGTAGTTTAAACCTTAAAAAAATGTTAGTTATTTCATTGTTATTCTACATGACATAAATGCACTCACCAACTGGTACAATTTTGATATCCAAATTTGGATTGGCAGCTGCAGCTCCTAATGCCATTACTGCAAAACCAGCTTTTATAGCAGTGGGATATATTAGCTTGGTATTTATATAAATAAATGAAGGCTAATTTTACCTTTTAATGGCAACATATCAGATCTATCATGACTGCCACCTTCAGGGAAGATGGTGATACAC
The DNA here is from genome assembly GCA_024140565.1 of Backusella australiensis. NCBI lineage: Eukaryota > Fungi > Mucoromycota > Mucoromycetes > Mucorales > Backusellaceae > Backusella > Backusella australiensis. The sequence goes on along the minus strand of VCJH01000435.1, from coordinate 46,737 downwards.
TCATTGTTGTCCAAATACTGATGCACTTCTTCATAAACATGAGTTTGATCGACATGAGGTGCTATTTTATATGAATATCCATTTTCACGATGCAACTCATCCTCTTCGATACGGATGGAATGACTGATTTCTATCACCGTATCCGAAACAATTTTTTCAACATGAATCTTGTAATTTCTACCAAAGATGACAAAATCACGATGATTTAACTCGGTCGAAAATTTGGTATCTTTTCCTCGAATTAATAATGGTTCCTTTTCGGGATCGTAAAAAAGAACACCTGATCCTTTATGGACTATATCTTGAGGCCGAACTACTGGAACTTTTTTGGGGTTTTCTATGTTATTCAACACAGCATATGCGATCAAAAGAAAGAGAAACTTACTTGCATTGAGAAACTTTCCAACATGGCCAATAAGCGGCTTGTTGTACGACACATCGGCCATAATGGCATAAGAGGAGCGAGGATTTGTGCTGAAAAAGACAACTCCATCAACGAACTGATTGCAATGCTTACTTACGATGAAGATGCAAGGACCTGATGTCGGTACTAAATGAGCACCAGTGGTTTTTATTTCCCGAAAAAAGATGTGTGTAATGCCTTTGAAAATGGCTTCAAAGGCTAAATAATTAAGTGGTTTATCACCCATTTATATTTTTTAGTAAGCAGTAAGTGACAAAACCAGAAAAGAAAATATACAGAAGAAAAACAGTATGAATTCAGGTACAGATATAAACGAAAAAAACCTTTTTTTTTTTGTGAATCACATGTAAACATGTGACCTTAAAAACACAACATTTTAAGTAATTTTGTCCAATGATGTTTTCTCCATTTTCGTATTATTTTCTTTGGGGAAGAGCATGTTATGAACCTTTTAAATCTCATTCACTTTTACTAAAATGAATAAACTCCAAATCTATATTTGCTGCTGATTGCTACTAAGAAAATGCCTTTGGTTCGCACTAGATCACTTTTCAATAGCATTTTTCTGTATCTTTCGGATGAGCAAATAAACAAATAAACAGAACACTGCTGTATTTAATAACTTTCATTACTAACGTTTAGTGTAACATTTCATATAACTTTATTTTTCTCTTCAATTTAAACTCTTAAAGTAAAATAGGCTAAATAATAAAAGCGTCAAATTTTAGATATAAAAAAGACATGTTCATCTGTTTTAAAATACAGGAACAACAGGATGATAAGCCTCTTCAAGATACTTGATATCTTCCTCGGACAGCTTTACTTTTATAGCCTTGATCGAATCATACAGTTGCGTCAAGCTGCTAAAACCAACGATTGGAGCTGTCACAAAACTCTTGGAAAGTAGCCACGCCAAGGAAACCTGAGCAGCTGATATGCCAAGTCTTTCACTTACTTCCACCACTCTATCGACGATCACTTCGCTATTATCTTTTACATTTGACATCATCTCAGTGAGCACAACTTTATTCTCGGCACGAACTGTCTTTCTGTTTTTTCCTGTAAGTACACCCATTGCCAAAGGACTCCAGGTGACTCCGGCAATACCAGAATCAAGGCAGTATGGGATCATTTCGCGCTCTTCCTCTCGATAAATAAGATTGTAGAGATTTTGCATACTAACAAATTTAGTCCATCCGTTTTTTTCAGCAATGTGGTTCATCTTTTGAAATTGATAGGCTTTCATGCTACTAGCTCCAATATAGCGAACTTTTCCAGAGCGAACAAGGTCATGTAATGCTTGCATTGTTTCTTCGATAGACGTATCCTATTTTATTACTCGAGTTTATGAATACATGTTTAATTTCTTTTTATAAGAAAACCTCACCTCATCAAATCTATGAATTTGATAAAGATCAACATAGTCAAGTTGTAGCCTCTCCAAGGAGGCATCAATAGCGTCAAATATATGTTTACGTGAGAGGCCATATCGATTTACCATGTCGGCCTTTTCAGCAGTAGTCATTGGACCAGATCTACTCATATCGTCATAGACAGGTGCGTACACTTTTGTGGCAACAACAATACGTCCTCTTGAGGCATTGATACTTTTTAGTGCCTTACCCAAGACACGTTCACTGTCACCATTGGAGTACGAGTCGGAGGTATCAAAATAGTTGATGCCAGCTTTATACGCTGCAGAAATGATTTTAATAGACTCGGCTTCATCTTTGACGTGTGGTCTCCATTTAGAATTTCCAAAACTGGCCGAACCCAAGCAAATACGAGAAACCTTAAAAAAAGGAGATAATGGTTATTTGATTTTATTTCTCGGTTCAATTTCTTTCCAACTCAACCTTCATTCCTGTGTTTCCAAAGCGAACATATTGCATCGGTGGTGATTTCTTTTCTGCCATAATCAAAAACTAGTGTAGATTGTTTTGAAAGAAGGTATTGATTGTTTAATAAATCAAAAAAAAGGGGGTTGTATATATACTTATTCAGCTTCCTGTTCTCTATTTTTGGTGTACAGAAAAAATAAAATCCATTACTAATTCCTGCTCAACCGACATCCCGCGCTCGGTTTCCCCGTTCGGTCTGACTTTAAAATATTTTTGGTACTGTATGGATGGCATCAGAGCCAGCTGTCCATCATAACTTTGGGTTTATTTTAGAGTATCATTGTGATTCACATATTTTCAAAAAGTCTTTTTCATTCTTTTCAAATAATTCCAAGAATTTAAATAAATTAAGGTTAGACCATTGGGGAGTATTTATATGTGGTTGAGTGTGCTTGGGTTCCTCCACTGGTACTAAAGTCTCTCTTCATTGAAATTATAAAATAAAACTAGCCAGCACTTGAAAAAGGTATGATATGGTATTGTTGAGACTTTATTTCATTTGGTAACTTGAGTACGAAGCTGTAAGTATGCACATTTGGCAAGGAAAATCCAGCACTCTTATTACTTTCTAATCTCACACTACAAGCAAATATTTATGTAAAAAAAAATAATCAAAAACTGCACATTTTCATTATTAGGACAGGTTTAGAAAATGTCAATGATAAAATGATACAATTGATTAATACAATTATATACTTAATATGAAAAGCAGTAGTGCTGTTCTTTTCATTACAACCAATAAAATCGATTCAACTATTCTAAAGTTCAAGTATATGACTTATTTAAACGTTGAAAGGATTGAAAAAGACCAAAAAAAGTAAATTTGAATAATACTTCCACATTAAAAAGAAACACGCGTAAATCAAGGTCATATGAATGAAGTCTATTATTTACATTCCAATGTCAAGTGAACATTATAAGCATGATTTTAATATATGTTGACTTTGATACCGCATTTACGATCTAGAAACTCCATACATAAATGAAATTAAATTTTACACTTCATGCACACATCGATTATTCTCTTTTTATTATTCAGGATAGAGGTAATTTGTACTCAATCGTTTTGAATGGTGATGATGCATTAATTTATAATTTTAATTACTTCATAATGAAAGATGCCAACTTTTATTACACAGTGAGATATGATTGTTACATTTAAAAATCATACATGCAAGAAATACAGATGCACAATAGTGATAAATTAACGTTTAAAAACCTTGTTTTAAGTAGTTTTATAACGTAAGTCTTACTACAGTGCCATTGTTTCCTTTTATATACGATAAAAGACAAAACCATATACCTATTGTATATAAATAAATACGAATAATAAAAGGAAAGGTAAAAGCGTCAATTCATCATCCATAACGATAGTGAAAATCTTTCTATTTTTAGTGCACAAAGTGATCGGAATTCCCATCCGATTTATTGTCTTAATGTTGATAGTTTTGGAGCTATCGTTTGGAAAAACATGAGTCACTTCCCTATCGTTTGTTTGTGTTTTTTTTTGCGATATTTCCTAAAAATTTAAATTGAGCGTTTGATAAACCAACAATAATGAAATATGGGTTGTTATTAAAGATATTTTCTTTTCTTTAAAAACCCTAAATGGAAAGAGCAAATCTGCACGAGCTATATTATTTTTTTTTAGATGGTGCACACAGAGCTGTCAATGAGTAATAAAAATAGATCAACATTATTTTTAAGGGGTAAAAAAAATTAGAAAAAGCAAGGAGGGAAAAGCATATGAAATAATATTGCGACAACAAGGTTTTAAGGAGAGAACACTTTTCTATTTGTTTTCTCACAGAGTGTAGATTTGAAATTAACAGTACACAAGTATTCTAATCAAATCACGTATTTTAATGGTTTAAAATGAAGTCTAAATTTATTTTGATTGTCACGAAAAACTTAATCGGAACCAACAAGTGATGTTAGTTATTCTAAACTAATTTGCGAAGCTGAATCCACTTTTGTTCATACATTCGAATGATAAAAAGTGTACTGGTACCCACAAGTACTAAACATGCGGCAAAAGTAAATAATGGACCAGATCCCATAGCAGCCTGCATGTCAGAAGAGAGAAGCGATCCGATACCAGCCATAATATAACGCGCAAAGTTGTTGCATGCTAATAGAGAAAAAGTAAATAAACAAGCTTATCTAATGCATTTGACGCGTACCTGTAACAGATGCACTACGTTCTCGGAAGCAATCAACCATGTAGGTTGTTAGTATCACGTTAGGGAACATTGTGCCTAGACCCACTTTTTTTTCATCAAAACAAAAACAATAATTAGTGACTTGACAAAAAAAAAGTCGACTTTACTAAATTTAAACTTACTAAAAACCTGAATAACAAGAGGAATGGCATAATGAACGTTTTTTTCAACACACCAGCCATAGGCTATATTGGCAGCAATTAAAAGTATGATGGATGCAATAAACCAGGGACCGCCAATTCGCATTTCTGGGTAACCTTCACCACCTGCCTTTTCAACTCGTTTTATATATTCTCTGTCAGAAATACGACCACCTATGATGCTTCCCAGCATAAGGCCGCCTGCAAGAGACAAGTAGCACAGACCAACAATGCCAGAACTAAAGTTATATTGAAGGGTATAGATACGTGTAAAAGTGGTATAATTTATGTACAATTCAAAGAACCTATTAATAATGGATTAGTATTATTTTCTATTTAAAAAAAAACACTAGTATATGTACATCAAACCAATAAAAACAGAAACTAGCGCAATGTTTGGGTATAAAAATAAATTGAGAGAACTCAAAGGGTTTACAAATTTTCTTTTAGGTTTTCCTTGATGCTCAATGTCTTTTACAGGTGAATTTGATTTTTCATCATTGTATTCAACGTGAACAATGGTTTTATTGCGTGGTGGTGCTGGTCTCCATGTCTCTGGTAGTCCGACTAGAATCGCAAACCAAACACAGGCAGTGAAAATCGTCAGGAACCAAAAGTTACTTCTCCACCCTAAACCTTGATTTAGGTATCCACCAATGATTGGCCTAGATTTTTTTTTTAAAAAAAAAAAGATTAGGATAAACTTTTTGGGCATGTTTTCTGCAAAATAAATCCTACCCGACTGCTGGGCCTATTTTTAAAGGCGGAAAATTTGAAAAACAATTAGTTTTTTGAAGGAAGAGTTACATTTTAATCTTATTTTGTATACCAAAAACTGGCCCCAAAGTGTAGAATGCGAATGCTCGACCTTTTTGATGAGAGTCGAAGATATCAGACAGTGTTCCTGCTCCCATAGACATTGCCTAGATATGAGAAATCAATT
>VCJH01000427.1:5303-20004 GCA_024140565.1 Backusella australiensis | reverse complement strand
TAAAAAAAAAAAAAAAAAAAAATAGGATGCCCCAATTAAATTGAATGCATTACTCATAGAAAATCTTAGAGCCAGTTCTGAAGACCTCGTATCACACATCATTCCTCATTATAAAGAGCAAATTATATATCAAATACATCGTGTGCTTGGAAGCATTGATATTCTAGGAAACCCGGTAGGTCTCTTCAATACACTAAGCTCTGGATTTGGCGAATTATTCTATGAACCATATCAGGGCTTTATTATGAGTGACAGACCCCAAGATCTTGGTATTGGTATAGCAAAGGTATTTATATAGTTACTCTTAATCGAATTCTTCTTCCTATCTAACCACCTTAATTTAATCAAGGGGGTTGGTGGCTTTATGAAAAAGAGTGTATTTGGTGTCACAGATAGTATGAGTAGATTTACAGGCAGCCTGGGTAAAGGAATTTCTGCTGCAACCATGGACAAAAACTTTCAAGATCGCAGAAGAATAAACATGACTCGCAACAAACCAACACATGCAATGTATGGTGTTACACAAGGTGTGGGTTACTTCGGAACGAGCGTTGCGAGCGGTGTAGCCGGTTTGGTGGTATGTTATTCGATCGTGGCATATAGTTTGTGTCATTTATACGTTTTGAAATGCTAACACGCTTGTTTTTATTTAGAAACGGCCATGGGAAGGTGCTGAAAATGGTGGTGTTGTAGGTTTTATGGGTGGTGTCGGTAAAGGGCTTGTTGGGTAAGCTAAAATAAAAGAAAAAGAAAAGACGAAGCAACTAGAAACTTAATATTATACGTTACATTAGTGTGGTCACAAAACCAGTTGTTGGTTTCTTCGACATGGCAAGCAATATTACTGCAGGAATCCGAGAAACGACTACAGTCTTCCAAGATGGTGATATCAATAGAGAAAGACTACCTCGTTTTGTTGGTAAAGATGGTATCGTTATTGTAAGTAAATCATTTAGTATATGCAGTGATTACAGTGCATTAATTTTTTCCTTATTTTGTAAAAAAAAAGCCTTATTCTCAAAGAGAAGCATTGGGCCAGATGTGGTTGAAAGGAGCAGAAAGTGGGAAATTCTTTCATGAGACCTATATTGCCCATAATATCATCGATTCTGATGAAACCATTGCTATTTTAACGTATCAAAATGTACTAGTATTAAGTACAGATGACATGACACTAGACTACTTGATTCCACTTGATACGATTGAAAGCTGCGATCATGGGATTGATGGAGTTTATCTTCATTTAAAGAAAGTAAGAACCCGAGTGCTATCGATCGAAGAAAGGACAAGTCGAAAATGGTTTGCTTCAAAGATTAGCGAAACCTTAGAAGAGAGAAATAGGGAGAAACAGAGGCAATAAGCCCCTTTTTTTCATGTCATTTTAAAGTTTAATAAAAATAACGTCTATACAAATAAACAAGATGTCAATAGATTAGAATCAGCCGACCTTAATATTATAATAAAGGGGCCTTCTTAAAATGAATAAACGATTCATTTCTGTAAGTATATATCAGTCTACACTGGCTTAACATCCAAAATACAATAAAAATAAAATGGCTCCCAATCCCACAGTCCTTTTAAATTTGATATTTGAAGATATTTTCTCTAAACACTCCCAACGCTATACCATTCACTCCTATTCTGTTTATATATAGAACTTCTTTATTCGTAGTAAAAGGGAAATGATACGACCGAAAAAAAGAATAAGATTATATCAATCTTGAATTTGAATTGAGCTGCATTTAAGGACCAGCGGTAGGGGCAGGGTTCATTCTGCGCTTACCACCAACTTGAGTGGTGACATTGACGAAACGGCGGCTATAAAATTACCAATTAGCAAAACTTCCATCATCATCATCATTCATTACAAGCATTTACTGCCCGTTCATCCTTGTTCTGTTACGTACTTGTAAACTTGTCTCTTCTTGGAGCGACCAGTCTTGGGCTTCTTCTTTTCTTGCTTAGCAACCTTAGGAGTTTGAGACTTAACCTTACCGGCACGAGCCAAGGAACCGTGAACTTTACCCTATTTTCATAACAAACAATAAAACAAAAACCATCGGTAAGCAATCATTATAATTCATCTATCTATCTCTTGAATAACGGATTGTCGTTGCATCGTCTATTCGTTCTTACCATCGTTAATTGATATAATACGCAAAGAGAAGGGGAACAGGTTTGAGCACATTGTAGAGGATGAATAATCCTTGGTGCTCCCGTAGGTGACGTATCTATCCGGCCCGCACCACTCGGACTTGTTTCCAATATTTGTGGTTGTTTGATTTCTAAAGTCAGATACCTTGCTGAAAGCACACACTTTCTCTACAGAGCTTCATGTTCCACTTCATTATTCAATTAATAATGGCATAGCTATCAAGGTCAAAATATATGCCTTTTATATGACCTACTAATATTATCGCTGCGTAAAATAGATTATGCTCTAAATGTTTTTCTCCTCCATGAAATTTTTTTTTTGTTACTCAGATGCATTGATTTTCTATTATCCTAAAATTCAACTTCAAGATGCTCCACCTCGGTGTCCGTCAACGTCTAAGGGGATGTACGTAAATCCAAACCACCTTTTTTGAGGAGATTATGAAAAGCATATAGGGAGAAAAGACTCAAAGAAGGAATTGCAACTTTACAGTTGACAGCATGAAGTACTGTAAATTAAGGGGGACCTTCAGAGTAAAAATATTTTATTTAGGAGCTGCACGATCTACAAATCACACTCGTGTATGATCGAATGGTGGGTAGCACAGAGTGTATTTACTATTATGATTGTAGACTTACGCAATGAGTAAGTTAAAGGAGAGGGGAGGCTATTTTTTAACCTACATTGTAATTATTGTTATCAGCCCTTACCTATATTTATAGTATCTTTAGAGCATCACTTTTCCGTAACCATTCGAGAAAGGCTGTCTTTCCTTGCTTCCGAAAAGTATTAAGATCAGCAGATAAATAATTATTTTTGGGATTCCCCTCATTTTTATCAATTAGAGATATTTTACTCCCCCTTAATTCTATTTGACAGCAAAAACCTTTAAATACGACAAAAATAAAATATATTCTCCATTCTTTCTTTCTTTCTTTTTCTCACTTTTTTCCATCTCCTCACCCCTTTCCATTCCTTTTCTCCTTCTTCGCTTTTCTTTTTGAAAACCCTTGTCCTTCCTTTCATATACCTCTTCCTATTTTTTTTTTCTTTTTTTTTTCTTTGTTACCCAGTGTTAATATACTATCTTTCTAATATAAATAAAAAAAAGAAAAAGAAGAACAGAAAAAATTACTTAGTACCATATTAATAAAGAAAAATGACAATGAATCAATTTAATTCCTCATATCACGACCAAGAATACGACGACGAAAAGATGATTTACCTTTACCAGCAAATAGACCAGGTAGTTATTATGCCCATTGACATCCTTGTGCATTACTTCCCCCATATCGGCGTTCTGATTTGTTTTGACACCTTGCATTTCACCTCCGATTTCCCCTTTACACTAGATTCAATTATTTCATAATCAAATTTATTTTCTTTATTATTTATTATTTTTATTTTTCTATCTTTCTCTTATTATTATCATTATATTATTTAATCACATTGTCTAACTTATATTTCTTACAGACTCGATTTTACGACGCCTCTGACGACGAAGATACCTTGATTGTTCCCCAGCGTCTTTCAGCAGAGCAGCATCGTTTCGAGTTTCCGTCAAAGTCATGCTTAGAATCCCTAAGCTACTTGGATAATATACAAGAAGGATACTCATTTTTCGATGAATCTTCCTTTACTACTTCTCTAACGGCTTATTCACCGGCAAATACTTTTGAAAACACTCAAATGAATTCTAGTCACATGGTATCCGATTGGCACGAGATGGTGGATGATGATGATGAATTAGTGGATGACGGCAGGCTATCTCCTTTACAATTACCAGCTCAAGCAAACCCAAAGATACGTATACACTCTACAGATTGCAAAAAAAGAGATCTTTCTGGCGAATCTGCAAGAACCATTACGCAATCCGAACGCCCCGTCGGTCCTTCTTCATTTTTATCCGATCTTCACAGCAACAGCAGCAATATGTACTCACCTGTTACACAAACATACAGCTTAAAAAGTAACGTGAACTAAATTTGTTATTTTTTACTTCAGAATTAACATTGAATATTTACTTTTTTAGATCAATCTAGACTTTCTTTTGCTAATTCTGAAAATGAAGAAAGCAACATGGGAGTCTTTTGTAATGAATCAGTACCCATAATGGACAATGATATCGATAGCACCACTAGCGGCTCAGATAGCATCCGCACTACAGATTCACGCATTGTCCTTGTTAAGCTCTTCAAGTCAAAACAGCCGCATATGTCCAAAGTTCAGCGATGTTCTACTTCTTTAACCTTCATTGCTAGCGATGAAGGCTATGATGACACCGAATATCCAGAGTTGGAATCACAATGTGTATTTTACCCACTGAGCGACAATGATGATGAATGTATGATCAGCAAGCGTGATCAAGCAGCTGTGAAGATTCAAGCAGCATGGCGTGGGTACTCTAGCCGCCTCAAGACAGGTCACCTCCAATCTCATCTTCGTCCTGAACAGCATGTTATCCTCAACTTAGTCAATTTATGCGACCGCTTCCACCGCCGCGAAATGAACACTATGAATGAGAGATTATACCAACTTGAACAGCGTATTCGTGAAGAGACAGCTATGCGTATTGCTTTTGAGAAAGCCATGGAAGACATGACAGTGTTGATGGATCAACAACAAAAAGTATTATACGATAGATTGGAACAAGAAGTCCGCATGCGCCAAACCTACGAAGACAAAATGAACACTGCTCTTACTCAGATTCAACCTCTTGAAAACCGCATCACAAAAGAAGCTAATGCTCGAAAGAATTTAGAAGATATGATGGCATGTGTTTTAGATGAGCTGCAAGAAACTAAAGCTCTTCAATACAAACAAACAAAGGAAGCTGCAGATTCCAAAAAAGAAATGCAAGCTAAACTTGATCAGGCATTAGAAGAAATTACAACTATTAAAAAGCAGCAGCTCCCTACAAGACAATCTGTAAAGGCATCCACTGTACCGAGAGTTGCAAAAAATTCTCATACATCCGCTTTATCTCCTGCATCTTCTTCCACCGCATCTTCAACTTCAATCACAGCATCTTCTAGAAAGTCGATTCTTTCTGGATCAACAAAGACAAACACTAAGCATACCCTATCTTCTCGTAAATCCGTTGTACCAGCTACCAAAGATACTTCCCGCCCATTGAGATTAGTAGTTGACTCTAAGCAAAAAAGATCTATTCGAGCCCAACCCGAAAGACCATCTGTGGTTCCCTCTAGACGCCCTGCAGGAAATGCAACTTCCCCACCTTCCGGCAGACGTCCAATTTTAGCCTGCAAATAGATTTATATAATGTATTGTTCTCTACTCTTTTACTCTCCTCTTTTGTATAACCCACATGGTGATTGATAATGTATATATACATATCACTTCTCCCATAAAAATGACAAAAAAAAGTGCTATTATTCATTCTAATTTTTCTAAAAAAATATGGTATCCATATCCCTTTTACTCATACTTCATATCTCCTCAAAAACCTTTTTTCTCCTTTTCCTCTCAAAAATTGACAAAATAAATCTGAAAAATGGTTATTGTTATAATCATTTTTGTTTTCAATTAAGCATTAAACTCCAATTACAATGAAAAATTAAACAATTAAACAAAAGAGGGAGAGATCTACAATGTAACTTTCCATTTTAGTCCGTATGGAACAAGCGAGGTTGGCATAACACCAACGCTTGGACACATTTTCATCGGTTGTGCTACCAAAAAAGAAAAAGAAATAAAAAACAACATCGTGTTACATGAAATGCGATCGTTACCACTGGTATTTTACAGAACAATAAAATTGCTGTCATCACCATTACATTATAATTCATCGTCTCTTAGCACCAAGCTATTGATCATTTAGCTGTTTTATTTTAATATTATGCGCTTAAAAAAAAATAGCTTTATTAACAAAACATATGATAAAATATAAACATATTGCACCAAATTTTAGATAATTGTAACAGAAACAGATTATAGCATATTGATGTAGCAGATCGGAAATCTCGGAGGGAATACACGATTTGAACAAAATTAAACAGTGGAAGTCATGTTCCCGAACAAAATATGATCTAAATTTAGAAAAATGCTTTTAATCAACTGTTCTCCTTTATTAATTTTACCCTTAAACATTAAGGTCATGATTTGGCTTGAAACCATTGTAGTGAGGCTTGTCTTAATAGAGCGTTCAGTTCATGAACACCTTTATTTATATTGACCCATCCCCCTATTTGTAATACGATAGTAAAATAAATCAAAAAACCACTTGCCTTTAATAGATTCACACTTCATAATGCAGGACAATAAAATCTAGTTTGTGTTGTTTATGCTATTTACAATTATGATTATGATCAGCAATTAATAAAATGAAATGTTGTATCGATATATTCTTTCTTTAGAGTTTATGCCAAAATAGGAAAAATGACGGTTTTACCACATTATAAAGAAACTTTGGCTTTTTACAAAGATACACGAAATGGCTATGAGCCATATCTTTAAGAGGAATTATAAAACTGCTTATAAGCATATACTTTAATAACTGAAGATTTTTTTATGAAATATTTATATGTGCATGAATTCATATCACTTGATTGAAAACTTGTCTGAAATATATATCATTGTAAGGTTGTATTTGTTGGCGGGCTCCCGCGCTTATTTTACTTAATATCCATAGTGACACCAACTTTGTAATGCTTTTATTTAAAAAAAGTTGTTACACTACATCTTCTATTTCAAATGAAGCATATTACTTTTATTAACAAAGTGTGGAATGAGTCCCTTCCTTTTCAAAAAATAATAAATGAAATGGAATGATATTCAGTAAATAAAACATGGTCAACTATCTATAACAATTCAATTATCTGTATCTGTCCTCTATTTTTATCATTTATGATCGATTATAAAAACAAAACAAACAAACAAACCCCACATTTCGTTATCTTATTTTATTTCGTCATAATAATGTTTGATTCAGTCATATTACTCAAGAGTGTGCATTTGGTTAAACCATTAGCATTAAAAACTAAAGCAAAAGAAGAGAAAAGGACTGTATTATGCTTAGTGACACAGCACATTCCATGAGTAGCACTTTCATTCAAGTATAGAGCCCGAGATAACACTGGAGTATATCGACCGCATTGGTTTAGGTAAAGAATAGCAAATTATATCAAGTAGTCACTCAAGACTTGGAACACGTCAGGAAGTTTGTTCATAACATCAATAGGTGAATAGAGTTCTAAATTTTTCCAGCAAGGTACGAAAACACCATATATATATAAGAGATGTTTGGTTTCAGTATGGGGTGCCCAAGATAAAAAATAGATATAATACGAGATTTATATTTCTTTTACTACCATCTACTAGAGTACTTTTTTCTAAAATTGATCATCACATAGGAGATGAAATCAAATACCAATATGCTGTAAAGAATGGTTATGCACAGGCAAGACACCTTTGATATATAAAGAAACGAAATTAATATAGACAGAGAAAAATAAAAAATGATCGAAGAAAGGATTAGAAAAATAAAAAAATGATTTGATAAGAGAGAAATAGAAATAAAATTAACTTCATAAGTACATAATAGTTGCTTTCAAAAAGTTTATTGTTCTTACATATTGATAGTAGCTTTAAATTTGCAATACCGGGATAAATTGGCCACTTTTCCAACCACGGTACAAAATCATGTTCAGTTACATTATATAATATAATCCCTGCCTTTACAGTCTCTCAAGACATAAACCCTTAGACTATTTCAAATATTCAGATAATGTCTTAATTTGTTATGGTGTCAGCAGGTCTTAATTAATAAACACAATAAGAAGGGATGAATATCTTGATCTCGGTTTAATGGATGAAGGTGGCAATGCTAACGATACTTCTCAATACTTTGGATGAAATTAAGAACTGATTAATTCCACAATAAAAATGAATACTGAAAACATGTTTAAAATGATATTAACACTTCATTTATCCATTTGCACTTTTTATATAACAAATCTGAATAGAATCGATTCATAATGATAAAAGTTAAAGATTGAATTTAAAATAATAAGACCCTTAGTAATATTGTCAAACCTAAGGATAGATGTATACATAGTGTTTTTAATAGTAGTCCTGCTATTAAGTGCAATTTACTGAGGTTTTTAAATATCAATTTAAACTGTCTAAATTTTTAACTATTTATAATACTTATAGCATGGATAATATCCAAGAAACACCAATTATATCCAAAATTTGTATTTTCATATTAAAAACCCAGTGCATCGGTTGAATATAATATTCTAACATTAAAAATAAAGTATACATGAGAAAGAATAGGAGAGTCCACTGTATGCGATGGAAAACGAATAATTTGGGAAGTGCAAACCCCTTTAGCTCCTATTTTCTTCATACAATAGTGGTAAACAACTATTTGTACCTTTTTTTATCGTTGTTGTATTATAAATTTTTCTATTATTTTCAGCCCCTGTTTAATCACCAAATCACAACACATATTCATGCTGGATGCGGATTGCTTATCTTCCAATACTTTTACCTTTTCCCATTTTTCACCTTTTTGATCTCGTTTTGTCCTTTTTTTTTCTCAAACGCATTTCAAGCGATATGGTTAAAGGTAAAATCCAAACTTCTACTTAACATTACATCCTCTGTCAATTTATTGAGTTCTCATTACTGTTTCTACCACCATCAAATTAAAAATAAAGAAAAAAGCACGACGATTGAACTTGAGCATACAAACAGTGTTTCAAGATCTTCATCGTATGATTCATCGATAAAGGAAGAAAAATACGGCACAACATGGGTCGCATGGTTGCAAATAATAAACATCGTACTTGTTAATGGCGCCTGTTCTATGATGTGGATGAGCGCTCCATCAACTCCAATAATATCATCAGAGTGGCTACAAGTTTCGTTAACTAGTACAAATTGGCTTTCGAATATTTCTGCCATATGTAATTCTTTCTTCTCGGTGTTAACAGCATGGTCGTATGAGCGATTTGGAATCAAAGCCAATGTAATAGAAATGTTAAAAAACTAATAGTATACGTGTGTTCTAATATCATATAGATCATATTTTCTGCGGTGATTAATTTAATAGGATGCTGGGTACGGTGTATTGCTGTAACAGTTTCCCCTGACAAAAGATACACCTTGGTAATGCTTGGTCAAGTCATTTCGAGCATTGGTGGGCCGTTTGTTTATAAGTAAGTTTGTCAAGTTAGAAATATATATTATATTAACAGACACCTCATTTACCTACTTTTTTTTTTAAAAAAAAAATCACATTAAACCTTTTGATTATCAAATATGATAGCATTGCAGCAAAGGTACTGTACATGTATATAACAATTACTATCAATACAACACTTTTCTTACCTGTATTACAGTTAGCTTCTGAGTGGTTTGCTCCTCAGCACAGAGGAATTGCTAATACATTAGGATGTAAGCATGATTTTGTTTACTAATGTAAATATCATTTGTTTATTTTTGTTCATATCCATTGCAATAGCCCTCTCTATTGGCCTGATCATTGCTCCT
Source organism: Backusella australiensis (assembly GCA_024140565.1). Lineage (NCBI taxonomy): Eukaryota > Fungi > Mucoromycota > Mucoromycetes > Mucorales > Backusellaceae > Backusella > Backusella australiensis. The sequence continues at coordinate 10,331 of VCJH01000427.1, read as the reverse complement.
TTATGTTTACCTATAATTGCTCCTACCGCTGATAAAATCCCAAACATGCTCTTTTCAGTAGCAGTCGTATCGACAGTATGTTCAATTCCATCATTTGTGCTACCAGGAAAACCAAGTATATCACCATCGATTTCAGCAGACAAAAAAAGAATGGGTGTTAAAGAAGGCGTTAAACATCTGCTTAAAAATAAATCCTTTTGGTGGGCCGCTATACTCTGTACTTTTAACCTTGGGATGGTATTTTCGGTTTCAGTATTAATTATTGAAGCAATTGCACCATTTGGATACACTGACCAGCAGGCTGGATTCGCATCCGCCATAGTTGTATTAGCAGGATATCCTGGGGGAATACTCACTGGATATTGGGCAGGAAAAACTTCTCAGCATGTCATGCTGATAAAATTATTTACCCCATTTATGGTATTTAGTTATGTCATGTTTATTTTTGACAGTAAGATATTATACTTTCTATAATCGATCGACTTGACTAAATTGCTCTTCTTTACAGTGATTCCTAATGCAATTGGCGTCGTTATAATTACTTGTGGAATATGTGGATTTTTTGCCTACGCTCTATTTCCACTTACTATGGAATTAGCTTGTGAAGGTAAGTTATAATTACCTGCAAGATAGAGTTAAGAAAATAACATATCTCATAAAATTAAAAAATGATGAAGTTTCATATCCCGTTCCTGAAGCAATATCATCCTCTGTGATATGGTCACTTTCTACAGCAGCCATGTTAATTTTCTCTGTCATAATTGACAGCCTTCGAGCTGGCCCTGAGGCTGATCCACCCAACAACATGAAAATGTCGATGATTTTTGTGGCCATTATAATGATTATCGGCTCTCTTCCCGCTTTTTGGCTTAAGGGCGAGCTAAAGCGCCTCGCAGTGGACAACGGTGCAAAAGGAGAAAAGGACAACCAAGAAAATAATTGAAAAGTATCATATATGCTATTTTTTAGAAATAATAATAAGACTACCTAATATTAAAACTCTTTATTTAAAACGGGAGAATATATTTTGCTAAAGTTTTATGCTGTACGATATAAGTAAATGCGATCAATTCCCGCATAAAAATAAGTATAAAACTTATTTGCTAATAAAAGTCAAGAAGAAAAGAAAATTATTTATATTTATATTTAAAAAAAAACTAAATACAATTATACTTGGATTTATACAGATTTTACTTTTTAACTTTAAAAGTAACAAAAGTAGTACATTGGTTTGTATTGGGATAAACTTTTTTATATTAAAAACAAAGATATAATAGTAAAAAGGTAGTTCGAATCAATACATAATAATTTGTATTTCACATACAAAACTTACTGTTTGTATAATGTGCTTCACGCGATCCTTTCATTATTATCATTAATACACTCATTATTAACGACGTTTCAATCTAGAAGAAATATTATATTATTTCTGAAGTCTGTTGATAATGAGGTCTATATTTAAGAAAACATTTCAATGATTAAAAGCGCTTCACATATTCAGGTTCACTTTTCGATAAAAAGAAAAAGTTTATTTCCGAGTAAGCCAAATGGATAATTCAATGCCACCGGAGATTATATATTACTTTGTTTTTTTCTTCACAAAGCCAACCCTATATATATTTAAAGAAAGCGAATTATATAGTCTTTCTTTTCTTTTAATCACTTTCTCTTCTTATATATGTACATTATTTTGTAAAGTAATAATGATAAAAACATTTTATTTGTTATTACTTGTGATCACATTATTTAGTGCTCAGTCTCTTGCAAAAGAAGGAAAATCAAGAGGAGGACGACACCATAAGCAAAAGGAAGAACAGTCCGAGAGTGAAATAGATAGCGGTGTTCCTGGTGCACTTAAAGTAGGAAAAGAAGGTATACTTATCCCAGATGCCTCTTCCGACCATCCAATTATTATATCAGATCCAAAGGATCAGCCATTATGTAAACCAAATACGCCATTAACCTCCGCCAGACCCGTCAATGTGCTAGAAGGATACGAAGCTATGGTTCTTGCAAACAGTATCGCTAACCCAAAGTCTATTTTTATGGATCAGGCTGATCATTTATTGGTTGTGTCTCCCGAGCAAGGCCTTTACTCTATTCGTATGGATGAATGCGGAAACACTGATATTCAACTAATTCTCCAGAACTCACAAATGGACCAACCCATCTCTAACGGTATTGCTGTTACAGGACAAAATCTTTATGTCAGTACTGCCAATTCGATTTACAAGTTTCCTTACTCAGACGGTCAACACTCTCCAGTTAGCGAAGGAAAGATCGTTGTAAATAACGTTAATCCCCAAGATACAGGTGCTATTACTGAACTTTCCATTGATCCTTTTGGATATATGTATGTTCCTCGAAGCGTCAGTGAATTGTCGGGTAGTGTGGATGGTTCAAGTGGTGTCATTAAAAGATTTAACCTCCGTATTGTTCCCGATCAAGGTTATGACTTTGATAATGATGGTGAGGTTCATGCTTTTGGTACAAATTCTCGCGGATCGATGTCTTTTGATGCTCAAGCCCGCCTATGGGGTCTCAACGGATTAACTGGAACCATTAAGCGAGCAGATATTAGTGCCAGTGAAGGTGAAAATAATAATTATATTATGGTAGTAAAAACAAAATAATTAAAAAGTACTTTTTAGATCTTTCTCAAGCTGGTCTTGCTGAAGAACTCAATTTATATGAGTTTCCTCAAATGAATTATGGTTTCCCATACTGTATGACCGAGTACAACTTGCAAGGAATCTCATCAGCCGCTAAAGGAACCGGAGCTCAATGGGGACATCCTAGTTTTATGAATGATTCTCTCTCTCTGGATGAGTATTGTCAAAACGAGGAAAACAATCGTAAGCCAGCCTTTAACATTGCAGCTAATTCTATTGCTTCTTCGGTCGCCTTCTATATGGGAACTTTCTGCTCTGTTGGATCTGTTGAAATAGGAGGTACATCTGTTGGTCTTCCATGCAATTGGACTGATACCCCAATTGTTGCTAACCATGGTCTTTCCGGTCAAACCCAAGGTCACAGTGTTGTACGACTTCCTTTTGATGATCTTGGACACAAGCCTCGATGGGACAAAGAACCAGAAGTTATCTTGGCTGAGGCTCAGCCTTGCACTGGACCTGGTTGTCTTTCTCCGACCGGTTTAACTTTTGATACTTTTGGAAGACTCTATGTTAGTAGTGATGAGACTAACGAAATCTATATCGTATCCCGCATTTACGATCAAAAAGCCGCTGTCAAATTGACTGAGCTGGTCGAAGCAGGTAAAGAAAACCGAGATTCACCTAATTCTGATGAGATGGAAAATTATTATGCTCAAATTGGAGACGAGGAGGAAAAAAATAAGCATAAAGGAAAAAAAGACAAGGATGACGAGGAGGAAGAGGAAGGAGAAGAATAACAATTTGATACTTTATAATTAGCTAGTTTTGCTTTCTTTATTAATACGTCTTTTAATTTTCATATAAATAATAATAACAAAAATAAAAATGTCGATTTTTTCTAATATTTGATTGCAGGTGAACTCCCCAGAGCCATTGTCAGGAGGCAAGGTTGGGTTGATAATAATCTAAAATACATTTTCATTTGGATTACTTATGAAATTAATGTTGTGGGTTCAGTCTCTCCCCTAAAATAAAAAGTAAAAAGTAAAAACTCATTAGCAGAATGCACAAATTTGCACTACGTGTTAACTTACCAATGGGATATGATTTCTGTATTTTTAAGGACCTCTTCAATTAAGGGGGACCAGAATTTTATGGCATAGTCAGCCTCTGAGTACGACTTTACAGTGTTAGAATGAAACAAGTAGGCTTCATTTATGTGTTTCTTTAAACTGATTCAATAAAGAAATCAACTACACAATAACTATTCATTACTGCCCCTACTCACATCAATTTAACTATCTAAATATCCTTTTGGACATGTCTATCTCTTTACTTTTCACGTTTCATATCATTGAGTGCCACTTTCAAGGAATTTATATTACTTTTGATGTTCTAAAAGAGGCCAATAAATATACAATGCTATTTAATGGAGTATGTTCAATAATATAATATGTTTATTATTAAGTGCCTGCTGATTACGCTAAGGTCTCTCTCTTCAATATTGGACTCAGTTAAATCTCATTCCAAAAGTTCTTTGCGCTCATCTTCAAACAATAAACATAAATGAAAGTTTTCTCTGATATCAGATATATCGACTATTCTGTTTCTGGACAAAGTAAAGAATGTGATGGATGCGTTAGTAAAAATACGAGAACAAGAAGGTGTACTTCTTATGTCTTGTAGTAAATCTCCTTATAAGTATTCGCTTTAACTCGTGCCATCGAGTTAGAAATCGCAGACAAGGTTTTTTCAGCAGATTACATTGACTTACTTTAACATGGTTTCCGTTTTCAACTATACCATTCACTCAACTTTGAGACCTTTGTGGCGACCTTCTTTGATATGTTTTTGGGTTTACGCCTTAAAGTTTTTTGTGCTGAATAGTAATAGTTTGTCTTATTTGACAACAATATATTTACAGGGCGAATATTATGCTTCTATTTATAATCAACGTTTAGTAAAATCGATTAAATATAACTGCTAAAATATAGCTCTTACCTCTCTCTTTAGGACTGTCTTCGATGTCTTCAAGTACTGTCTCTCTTTTGCTTTTGTCGTCATTTTGCTTGTTAAGCCGTTGCTTGTTGATAGAAACAAATAACTGTCATTTTACAATAGAACCTGGATTTTGGAAGCACTAATTTTGGAAACTTCACCCATTTGGAAACCTTTTTTTTTTCTGTAAAAAGCGTACTTATAACATATAGATTGCAAAAGCTATGTCTTGCATTCACCCCACTTTCTACTGCACAGGGTAGGATGAATTATTAACTCAGTTCACCGCTTTAATACAAATTTCTACTTACAGAATTTCAATATAGAAGGTGATTTTTCAATGACTAAAGGAGGTTTTATTATCTTTCATGTTTTAATAGAAAAGTTAAAAAAAGTGTTAAAAATGAGAGAAAAT
>VCJH01000423.1:0-10596 GCA_024140565.1 Backusella australiensis | reverse complement strand
CCACATATATGGGTTCACATTTGAGAATTTAAATGAGTACACACACACACACACACACACACACACACACACACACACACACACACACACACTATAGTGATAAGAGTGATATCTCCATATGTTGCAAATTAGAAATCTATAATCCTATATCTTCTAAAAAAAACTGATACTCTTCCTTTGGTTCATCATTATACCACACTCTATGATATAAATTTTAAGTAATACAGATTCATAAGCAAGAGTACAAACCTATTGGAAATTCGGTTTTTAAGTCGATAAAGTGGTACCTCGATAAATCTATCACTTTCAATGATCCTTTATTACTTTGTTTGAATTCATATATATGTTTTTAAATTCACAAACCCGTAAACTCATTATTTTGGTAGTCCATATATATGAAATTATGGAGGAACCACTGAAATTTCAGCCTTGAAAGAAAAATCCTCCAACGGTTTTATGATAAGATCTACACGTAATAAATATATAAAGAGGGAAAAGGGTTAAAATAGTTGATACTTGGTAAAAGTTGAAATAATAAAATATTATTTTTTACAGTTGCGTTCTATTAAACTTAAGCATTTTTGTAGTTAGCAACTGTGTCAAACTGACATAGATATCAAAGTTCCAGATCTGGAAACACAAGGTTTCCCCTTCCCCTGTAGGGCGACTAATTATTGATAATTGGCATTGTGAACATAGAACCGGAAGAAACACAAGAAAAAAAAAAAGTTTTAGGAGGAAAATACGGCATTGAATGATATAATATGGAGTAAATTTTTATGTTTCCACTCATTTTATTTCGTGAAATGATCTTGAATAATGCTTACTCGCCTATTCCGAAAGTGAAAGCATGAATCCCGTCTTTTCTCTTCTTTTATAGCGGTATTCACTTAAAACTTTACAAGTACATTAAACTCCGCGTAACGTCACAGCATGTATGTTATAATATAATAAAAAAAAACGTCATGTGCATGATGAAATCAAGTCTTATTTAGATCTAAACGTAGATTACATTTTTTTTCTTTAAAAAAAAAGGAACAGGACATACGCAATTAATAATTAAAAAACAATGTGATTGATCGACCAGATCGTCGCTAGCTTACGCAATTATATATATTAAAAATATTTAACGCATTTAACGTAATAAATAAAACCTTTTACGGTGAAGAAAATCGCTGAAACAGGATTTATGACGATCTTATTTACAGCTTTAGTTTTAGACGGGCATGACAGGATGCTGTTCTTTTTTAATCAACAAACTCAAATCTTTCATATGAAGATTATATCAAGAGAATAGAAAATCTAAAAAGCTTTTGTATGTTCACATCAAAAAATCGACTTCTTATTCTAACTATCCTTATTGTTAAAATTGAAGGCAAGCAGCATCAATTAACTTACCCACTCCTTCCTTTGCAAAATGATAAGGAAGCTTTTTATAATACTATACCCTTTAAAATATTCAATTTTTATTATCGAGATATTCGATAAAATATTTTTGATGTTGAAAAGTGTCTTTAAAATCTATTAAGATTAAAGGAGAGAGAAAATAAAATTTTGTCTAGTTCGTGATGAAAATAAAATAGTTAAGTATAAACATTACCTTCTTATATCTCACATGAAATCATTAATAGGCCAAGATATGAAATAATCTTACCAGTGATACCTTCTTTCCGTAAAAGAGGAGTGGTCTGTGCCAAGCATGAGTTTGAAATATAAAGAATATTCTGCTAACTATTTATAGAACTTCGATTTTGTTTAGAGATAGAACAGTTCATATTTTCAGGTACAAATTTTTACAAGAAAAAATAGTGAGAGTAAAAAGGAGCGCCTTGGGATAACTTCTCGAAATGAAAATTAGTGATATGTTAATATGGTTTGAGTTATATGATAAATCATTAAAGTAATTATAGTATGTATAAGTTATTTATGGTCTTATTGATCAAGATTCTGTTAAATCGCTAAGCAAATGAGAATAAAAGAGAAAGTAATTATGAAAGGAAGAAACTATAAAAGTCAAATTGTTTAACCTTAATGTCAATATCATTAATTTTGCGTGGAAAGATTATTTCGTATTCAAGATCCGAAGAAAATGGATTTATAAAGAAACCCACAGCATTTGTGATTCGTTCTTGAGCATACCCTGTGTCCACATAGCTATTTTTGGAGTCCAGAATAAAAAGAAAAAGTCTTGTCTTTTACAAACATAAAAAGAGGTTTTTCTATTAAACGTTTTATATATAGAAAAACATATGGATTTGTGATTGTGATTGCATAATTATAAGAAATAGTTTTTCATATGCTTGAACGAGACTACTTTTTTATTATTCCCCTCCGGTCTCTTAATTATCTTGCATCTTGATGGCCGAGAATCAAATGGACTTTTTTTACTCTCGGTGTAAACAGTAAGAGAAAGAGAATGTGATACTTACAATTCATATTCAGTGTGTGTAAAAGTTCAATCCAACAGGGATGGGCGGAAACAGACACGCATAATTTGTAAAAATAGAAGTATGTTGCACGAGACATGAACATCTTGAATTACTAAATTTGGCCGTGCCACTTCATTTTAAACCTTATTTTTGATTATCTATTATCCGTTCAAAAGTTTTGTGTTTAAGCTTAAACCATTCCTTTGCTGCACTAATAGTATTGATACATATACTTAAAAATAATAATCAAGATAATTGAATTAAACTGAAGTATAGATAATAAAATATACAATAACGATTATATTTAGGCTTGATAAGCATATATACTAAAGTTCTTTATGATAGAACAATGAAAACATAACGAATGCTGGTTTCACGTGAGCATCATGGTTATTCCTTTAGGCCATGATAATATAATATTTTTCTTCGATAGCTATTGCTTAGGTTTCTCCATGTAGAAACAAATGAATAGATGATACTACGTAATCTTTATCTATTTAGCATCAAGAAATGGACATGTCATGTTAGCTAACAAACAAACATAAGAAACAAAAGAGAACGATAAACTTGGTTGTAATAGATATTCTCTTCATTCGTCATTTAAGCTAACACGTAATGCCGCTAAGCCGGAATGAATTTTAGAAAAAACCGAATTGTGTGTTCATAAATCATGTAGAATAGTAGTGATTTGTATCAAGTCTATTTTAAGAAGAAAGAGTGTTTTCTCTTATATTTCGTTATGTCCAAGTGCAGTATTTTATGTAAAATAGACTTTAGGATTAAATCGAGAAGTTTATTTATTTTAGGTCGAGACTTTTGTGTTACGTTTCATCGATTTATGATTGATGCTCTGTTTTTTTTTTCTTGACTCTGGAAATTCGCTGGTTGAAATGAGTTATAATAAGTTTTTTTTTCTGTTCCCTTATACTTTTTTTACTCCGGCTAAACAAACGATTTAAGGGAGATCAGTATAAATATGAAGCATTTTATTTATTTATTTATTTTCTTTCTTATTACGATTCTTCATTATAAACAAAAACCACTATTTCTTTTTAACATAGTAATAATAATAATATGCCCGTGGCTATTAATACTAACATCAACACTCCTAATGTATCTCGCAAATTAACTGTAAATACGGATCAGGCTCTTATCAATGTTAGACCAATAATTAAAGGTAACTTTTCTTGATCTGTCAACCTCATACTCGAAAAATAAATAACACATATAATAATTCAATAGGTGCCATCAATGAAGCCGCCCATACATTATCCGATGCCTTCTTATCCAACAGTTCTTTAAAATGGTCAACACAGAAATTAGAGGGAGGCAAGCGAGATATTATTCTTTTCAGTCTTTTTAAGTCGATTATCAATGCAGCATCAGTACAGAGTCGAGATTTTGCCGTTCAGTTAGATGGCTGCAAAGGTGTACTTGTATGGTCGGACCGATCTCAATTCTTTAGCTGGCCACAAACTATCAATACATTTAAATTTACACGATTGATGGGGACGATCCGATCATTTGTCAAACCCAACAACAATCCCGTTGATAAAGTGCGTCGTCGTATCATGAATGAATATCCAAAAAAACACTTGGTTATTAGCTTTTTGGGTGTCCTTCCACAAGAACAAGGTAAAGGTGTCGGAACAGCGCTTATGGAATATCTTTTGGACAAAGCTGATGCTGCCCAATATGTGGTCTATGTTGAGGCTATTGACTATCAAACTGTTAAATTCTTTGAACGCTTTGGTTTTGTCTCTCAAGGTCCCATCTCCTTGTCAAAGGATAACACAGCGGCTATCACTCCCATGGTCCGTCAGCCTGTCATGTCAGTAAATGATCCTGAACCGTTTTATACCCGTCCAGGTCGCAGAGACTCCGATAAATCAACCTAACAAAAAAAAACATTGATCATTCTCATCATGAACCTTTATTTACATGCATTTACACTATACATAATACGTCATACTTACATAATAATTTAATATTGTGCTCACCCACTTCTTAATTGTACACGCCATTTTTTATTCATATCACTAATAAAAATAATATACAACTATTTTGGATTTTAAACGGTAAAAGATTAGCTATTCATTTTTTTTAGTATAAAGAGTTTCCACAAATTGGGGGACGAAGGAAACTGCAAGAACGTTTTAGAAACCCCGATCATTCGAGAGGCCTTTCTAGATTACCAAATGTTAATATAACAAGCGAAGAAGCAAGTAATGGATTTTTTTTTTGTTGTTCATACTATCGTCGACAAAACCATTCAGACCAACCAGCCATGAAAAATCAAGTCGTCACAAGTATTGTTGAGATATCAATGTTTACTTTTTTTATAGTCTAAATTAGTAGATTTAATATGGTTTAAATATCTATCATAAAATCAGTTTGCTGTTCTCGAAACAATGAAATTATGGATACTATGGCATTTTAAGGTTCTTAGACACGGTTGTTTCGACTCAGTGTTATAACATATTCCTACAAGCGAGATAGAGTCATCATCACTTCTTCCAATTAAAACGACCCCATTAAAGCACGCATCAATGAACTAACTGCTAATATCAATCCCACGTTTTTAATATTCTTCTATAACAGTTCATGAAGTTTGTTTACCATTAAAAAAGAAGATAATTTTTAACGGAGTTCATTTTGTATGCGTATAAAAGGAAAGTTGTCAAAAAGGTATGGAATTTTAATTGGTTCTTTTATTTAACCAACTAACGATTTGCTCATATGCAGCAAACTGGATGGCACCACCTTATTTAACGAGAAGAGTATACAGAAATTGAATTAGAAATATTTGATAAAATAAAATAAAGCACAAAATCTCTTACCTGGAGCAATTCTGATTATACGTAACCAAGAGCCACGGAAAAACGAAGCTAAACCTTCATTTCTAGCCATTGATTTTACGCAATCCCAGGTAGAGTGATAAGATTTACCCGCATCTTGCATTCTATTGCAAATATTAATATTAAAAAATGACATTCCTTTTTCTTCTATTTACCTTGTTTTAACCACGTCGGGAGGAGAATTCAACACGCCTACTAAAACGTTTGCCATACCACCACTAGCCTATTTATTTATGTTTGTAGATCATTTCCAGAAAAAAAATACTAGTAACATGTTTCACAAAAAGTTTATTTACCATGTGTTGCCAAGGAGCGAGCGGAGCGTCTGTGTTACCTGACGCTCTTTGAAACATGGCTTTTATTTCTATATAACCGGAAAACTTGACCAATAATCCTATTTGAATTTGTTATTCATACTGTTCCATTGTAATCATCGCCGATAAATGAGAAATACCCCACGATTGTCTTGCTACGGTAGCCATTAAACCATTGTAAAGTGCTAAGAATCTAATATTACCCCATGAATGAGTACAAATACACATTTTCGCTCTCATTTTATTCATTTCTTTATTTATCTCCATCGTCTGCCTTTTCTTGCTCCCTTCTCACTATGAGCACATAGATAACTGACAACCCTCTCTTTTAATGTCTCGGTTTACGCTATGTCTCTCCGCCACTTCTTTTAAATCCATTATGCTACTTTTCATACACTCACCCTTCTTGTCTAATAATTGTGGTTGCTGTATTGATCAATCCATGGTATTTTCTCTGACCTTTAGTCATTTCAGTTTGTTGGCGGACCTTGATCATTTCCAAAGGAGTGACTATTTATTTTTACAGTTAGAGTCTCTCTCTCTCTCTCTCTCTCTCTCTCTCTCTCTCCATACACATATATAGCTTCTTTTCTATTACTTACCTAATGTTACAGCTTGAGTAATTCCAGTACAGACCTTTTTCATACATGTTAACTACAAAGTGAGCCCATCAACGTATAACAAACACTTACGCCTGCTAAACCAGCTGAACTATGTGCTGGTATAATGTTTCCTTCCATTTTCTCAAATATGGGTTTATAAAATGCCAAGCCCGTGTATTGTATAGATATGCGTGGTCCAACGATACATAAAACGGGGAGTGTTCCTCTATAAAATGCTGTATTTGTCTTTTAATACTTTGTTTAAAAATTGGATAAATTTGTACCTGAAAACCCTTCCTCTTTTAATACACGCCCGAATGCTTTAGCAATGCCATCTTTATAATGCTTAGCTGCTTGGACGGACTATTACATCCTATTTTAGTAAATAATTAATAGTAATTACTATTTTGTTTTACCTGAAAGCGTGTTTTAATCACATCCGTAGGCTACCAACAGACCTCAGTCAACTATATCGTTATGAGTAAAAGAGAGAGAAAATACCTGCATAATTAACACTTCAATTGTACCAGCTCCTGCTCCTGCTAATGTCGAATTCTTTATTTTTTGCATAAATCAGTCATTTATCTTCTTCCATTACTACTACAAACTTACAAAGACACTGGGTTTTTTGTTGATTGTGGTCGAAGTCTTGGAATCACTCATAATTAGCAAAGCAGACTGAAGGAAGGAGAGAGCGAAAGAGTCAAAAAAAAAAAGTGAAACGAAAAAAAGAGATATATAAAAAGAGAGAAAGCACAGTTAATAGGCGCGTGTGTGTTACAACGCTTAATGAATGACATCTTTATACGAGTGTATGGCAACTCAATATTATGCCTAAAATAAAGAGTTACCAACTTATGATATAGTCCAACACGATGTAATGTACTAACATTTATTAGTATACTATTCTTACTGGATTCATATAGATTATATTTGCTATTTACTTCTTTTTTTTTGGGAGTTTATTCTTTCCTTGATGAAATGAGAGATTATGACTACATGAATCAGTCCAATATGATTGGTTAATTTTATTTGTACTATTTTTGATATTAAATGTTCTCCCATTTGAACTGTTTGGTAGTGATTGCGCTGAAGCGTCATTGATACGAAATCCACATGGATTAAAGAAGTAATTTATTTGACAGAATAAGTACATCGGTTTGATTCCGTGGCTTGAATGGCGTCAACTTGTAAATGTTGAAAAAATTGTATAAAGCAATACTTAAAATGCAGATAGCAGAGCATTAAGCTTTAACCGTCTACAAGCGCTTCTTCAGCAGACTCGTCCAGCAACCCAATAATGCAAGCTTTTTCAAGGAAATAGGTCGGAAAAAACAGATACAGCAAGATGAGTACATCTGTCTCTTGATAAATTTACACTTAAAAGGAGCACCAAACCAGTGAGTTTATAGAAATGTAAATTTAAGGATATATCTGAATTCAATCAACTAAAGTAGTAGGGAATCGAATAAAGTGATGAATTTATCAAAATATGAATCTACTGCATGGCGAATTCAATGAGATATCGCTGTAGTTAAAGCGGTGGGACATATTGCTTCTGCAGATGAGCTTACGTTATCTGCTGGAGTTGAAGATGAAAAAGGAATTCAATAGCAAAAAAAAAGTAAATTTCCCATATTAAAACAGGGTCTTGATTAAGCCCATTTAATGCTCTTATTTCTAAAAGAACTAATAAAATATGTTGAGCTTTATAATTTTTATTGTTGCTAGTGGGAATGGGACAATTCCGCCAAAATCTTATCTGCACCTTTTTCAATCAACTTGTTAGCTACACCCTGGCCAAGTTCAACTGCCAATTCTTCTCTTCTTTCTGGTGCTAACCCATCTTCCAACGTAATACTATCCTTCATTTCGGTCACATTCTGCCCATCTAAACTAGCAACTAAGCCATGCATCCAAAGCTGATTGCCTTCCAGCTTTGTATTCACACCAATCGGGACCGTACATCCACCTTCCAATGTTCTTAATAGTGCACGTTCTGCCATACATGTCATTCGTGTATCAGCATGATTCAAAGGCTCTAGTAGAGCTTGTGTTTGCAAGTCGTCTTGACGGCATTCGACACCAAGTGCACCTTGTGAAACTGCATATAATGACTCGTCGGGCGAGAGAATTTTTGAGATGCGCTCAGCCTTATTTAAGCGTACTAAACCTGCAACAGCAAGGATAATACCGCTGTAAGGTCCATTGGGATCATCCAACTTGGCTAAACGGGTGTTTCTAATAGTAATATATCGAGAGCGCATTCCTTTTAGTTACAAATTCATGGTTTTCAGGATAAAATCTACTTACAAGTTCCCTCTCTACATATAAAGATTAAAAAGAAAGAAAGAAAGGGTTAAGTTAGGTTCCCTTTTACTAATAATAGTTGTATTACCACATCGATAAACTTCAAGTGAGGATAACGTCGCTTCAACTGTGCAACTCTACGCAACGAACTAGTTCCAATAAACGAGCCCTCTGGAAGCGTTGCCAAATCATACATTATATTACGTTCATTCAATACAAGAGCATCATTCGGATCCTCGCGTTCCATAATGGCAGCCAAAAACATATTTGGTGGTAACAAAGTTGGCAGATCCTTTAAACTATGTACTACCAAGTCCACAGATTTATTCTCGAGTGCTACTTCCAACTCCTTTGTAAACAGGGCCTTCTCACCAATTTTACTAAGTGCTTGGTTCAAAATCTTGTCTCCTGTGGTAGACATTCCTTTGACTTCAAAAGTGTAATTGGGGTAATGACGCTGAAGACTGTCACGCACAAGGTAGGTTTGCACAAGCGCAAGCTCAGACTTGCGTGTACCTATGACAAAGTTTGTCTTGTTTTCCATTTAATAAGACAAAGCGCTATTTTAAGTTAGAGTTTGAGTTTTTTATGAAAAAAGAAAAGTACATGTATAAAAGCACACGGACCAGAGTTATTGTTGTAGGGCTTTCAATGTTACAAGAAGCACGCTTAAATTAAAATTTCTCTTGTTTTAGCTCCGATATCGTTTGTTTGCTACAGAAAGTTTTCACACACGAACTCGAGCGAGATATTACATGTTCATTCTATATTTGAAGTAGACGAAACATATATTTGTAGTAAATATTTGCTTTACCCATGTTATGAAGCAAGAGAGTGTGTGCACCATCCAACTGTCAATTATTTAGCTTTTTAAACCATCTAAATGAAGTTAAAGCGTGATGAAAAAGTAAAACGTGGTTACTTGTAACACCAAATTTTCATTTCTAATGGATTTGAATGCTCTGATTTTTTTTTCGCGTTTTTATTACAAAATATACATGAAATACAAAATTGGAGAAAAAGCCAGTGTCAATTTAAAAACAATAACAAATAATGTTCCTAGTTGATTTATAGCTGTTTTCCTTTTGTTTTTCTTATTTCTGCGTGAGCAGGCCCTCTCCTTATTATCTCCTAGTCAAAGTGTAAAAATAATCCAAGCAAAGTGAATATAAATAGAGAATATGATAAAGAGTAAGCATAAATTAAATATTATTACCTTACTATGCTTTGATTTTAAAGAAGAGTGTACAACACTCAAGCTGGAACAAGGTTTCATGTTTTCATTAGCACTAATAATCTTTACACAGACTAAAAACTCAAATACCAATACTCCAGAGTTTTCTTCTTATTCTAGAAGTTTGGGCAAATCTACTTGCTCTATGACCCTTCTTATAATTTTTTCTATAACCAATAATATTGTTCCTTTGATATTGTCAGTGTCATTTGAGTGACCCCAAATATTTGAAAAAGCGAGAGAATCGAAAAGTATAGGATTTCTGAATATTCTTTTAATCACTATGTAGAGAAAAGAAGGGTATACTTTTATAGCAGTGAAGTTCTTCCCTAATAAGAATATTTTTGAAAAGAATTGAAGTATCCATGATAACGGGTTGCCTGTCAAACATCCTTCTTGAAATTTAACTATTGTCTCATTGTTTCATATTGCCTGTTACTTTTTACAAGTATTTTATTTGATTGTATCAAAATGTTTATCTCTTTTAGGTTTTTCTTGTGATCAGTATACAGATAAATGCAGTTTTTTTCATTAGAAAAGGAGGGAATAAACATTTAGTGATCTACAAAATTGATATATAATGTATACACTCATTATTTTCAACTTGGCCTGTATATTAAGTTTGAAATGGTCTGGTGTAAAGGATACTCATTCGATAAATACTATCAAATGAATATGACTCTAGCAGGACAACATCAAGCTAAGATTTAGTTTCTCCCCGCCCTTTTCCTATTTTCTCGTGAATAAATTATTGTAAAGCAATAAAAATAGTACCATTCGAAAAAAAAAAAATTATGCCATTATGAAAAAGTATTTTTTGTTTTTATTAATGCTTTACAGCTTTGGAAA